>BQKZ01000205.1:39286-50918 GCA_036244855.1 Temnopleurus reevesii | reverse complement strand
TTAAGCAATATCTAAAAACATACATGTTTAACTCAATAAAGTAGATTTCCTCCTTCATATATAATTGATAATTTGTACAACTAGTTATGCCATATTGTTATTTCTATATATTTTCGCTAATAGTCTGTGCATTTATGTATTGTATATTATGTATTAATTATGTTTGTTAAGCGCATAGGGACGTCTTTACGTATTTTGCCCTATATAAAAATGTCATTATTATTATTATATTATTTTTTAAATGGGCATCTCTCGAGGCAACTCCATAAGAGCAAAGACGAATATAAGTTATGTGTTTTTAGAAAAAATGCAAGACAAGGCCTTCTTTGATGAAAGTATTCTTTCACAGATATAGTGCAATCATTGTAAAATTGATCAAATCTAAATGTGAATAAAAAATTGTCTCACTTGTAAATATGTTGAAGATCTTCAACCATGGTTTCCAAATCAACATAACCATCCTTGGACTCTGTTTCAGAATACTGTAACAGTAAAAAAGAAGCAATAAAGGATAAAATTATATCAATCATGCATAAACTGAATCTTTCTGAGTGGCAATCTTTATTATCAAGACAAAACAATAAAAAGCAAACAAAAAGTGAAAACATATGACATGCTCAACAGTACTAAACAAGATCATCTACTGTATCTTTACAAAATTAAAATCCTCTTCTAATAATAAAACAGAATAAATATAATTTTACACATTAGTGCTTAAATTTTTGAAATCTTCTGGTGAGGATAAGATCAATTCTAAGGGTAATGACGTAGCCTCCTGAAAGGTTTGACAAACCTGACAAACATTACACTGTATCTGGTAATATTATCAGTTTTTATTGTTGGTTTTAAAAATGCTTCTTGTAACGAATAATTCTGTTTTTCATATTTCATTGGCAAATTTAGATGCTCAGAAAAATAACACTCTGATGTACAGTTTTGCATACATAATTGCTATACAAAACACTTTTTAGCAGTCATTTGCATAGTATATTGTGATGTAATACAACAAAGATTATTCACTGATATTCACTTGAAGTTCCTAAATCATTACCTCTTTTACTCTCTTGAGAAGTAAGCGATCACCATAGTAAATGCTAGGGTGCTGCTTGCGATCAAAGCTGCTCTGCTTTGAGTTTGAGTGTTTCCCTGGAGCCATTCTTTACAAAAAGAAGAAAATGATCAGACCATCGCCTACAAACTATAATTTAAAAAAAAAATGATAGAAAAGGGGAAAAAGGTGTTAAGATGCTGTATCTAATTTTTTGAATGCTGACAAAGATTCAATTATATACATGTAATCCATGCATGTAAAATGCAAAATGCCATTCAATATCTTTTTGTGGTTCACTGATAATACAGTACTCTAATCTCTATATCATTGGATCTTTAAATACAGTGTATATCCCCAGAAGTTAGAACCTATTAACTCAGCTCAGACAAGGTCTGTATAGATTTTATTTTCATATCAAATATGGTAATGGATTTGTAAGAGCACAAAATACACTTTCTTATTAAAGCACCACCTCTTCTTTGTTATAATATCAAGCAAAAAAATGTCCCCTGAAAAGCCATCCCAAAGCCTAACCATCAGAAATTTCCAAAATAAATGCATGCAAATTTAAAAAAAAAATTGTGAATGAGAAAATGACCTCAAAAAAATGAGCCTCAAGAACAATGCTCTTTGATATCATGGAAAAAGCACTCCACCATACCCACCAAATTATTGGGGTCCGGAAAAGCTCCTCCCTGCTGTAATTGAGGGGTTTTTACAAAATTTTGGTCGATGCTGACGCCAAGTATTGCATAAAAAGTTGCGTTTAAACGCAAGTCAGAAAAGTAAACGCAACTCCAATCCCAATTTCAACCAATCACTGAATCAGGAACGCATATTCCGAGCAACATTTATTACTTTTAGTTATAATATTTGAATAAAAAGTAAACAGGTGGACTTGGGAACTCAACTTCAAGGTTGTACATATATTTAATGCGTCTTTTAATATTATTAAACGTAAAAAAATGAAGTAAATTAATACAAAGACAGACAAACGTCAATCGTCATTGCAGTCGAACACAGCTAGTTGATGAGGATACAATTTAATGCACGTGTGGGACTGAGACTAATTAATGATTAAAATTAACTTACGAATATTTTTCACGTGAAATCTTAAATTACAAAGGTAACTTCCAGATTCCTAGCTAGCACTCATATATTTGCAGATGATGTAATGTTAAGAGGCATCTATGTTTCTTTAACTATTAATCAAATGTCAAAATAAAACGAGAGGTGTCTGCTGTCACATGCGACTGTCCTGATGCTTGTTGCTCACGTCATCCACGGAACGCATGAACCATGCGCAGCAACTAGCCGTACCGTCCCGATAGCTCACCACTAGCAGGCCGCTCGAGCTAGCTTTGTCGCAATTTGCAACGTCAACACACCAGTACAGTACCACCGTTAGCACCGTCCTTTTCCACTAGCAGCCATGGCTTCCGGGGTAAGACCGCACGTGCATCTTGTGCTAAATCCAATTATATTTCAGTAATCCCTCATTATTCTTGTCTGAAATTTATTTCTATATTAAATTGGGTTGTGACTTAATATAATGATCCGGATTTGTCTATTTTATTTTTCAGACTTTGTACACTTATCCCGAAAATGTTCGGGCATTCAAGATCCTAATTGCTGCGAAGTACAGCGGCTCCCAGCTGACCGTTGTGCAGGACCCACCGGCGTTCAAGCTCGGCGAAACGAACAAGACTGCTGAGTTTCTCAAGAAATTCCCTCTGGGAAAGGTAATGTTGTATGACCTTACTTTAAATTATGAATGATTTTGTTTATCATATGAAACGTTTTTGTTAAGTAGACATTCTACCCAGGGCAGAGTCTGGGTAAAAAGCGACGCCAAGATTTCCTTGCCATGTATGATGTTACTGTAGGCCTATTATGTAGTAGCCTATGTACATTCTTGTGTTGTGGGGTGTACCATTTTACTATTTTACTACACTACAGTACGGTACATGCAGATTAGAATATGCCTTGGTAATTCTACACCAAAATGATCTTGCCCAATGATGGAGAGTGCTAAAGTGAGATGGGCAGACCCGGAGAGAGTAGCGACCAGATTGCGTGCGCGTGTCGTGTAAAACTTGCGAACATCGGCGTCAGAACTGAAGTCCAAAATAGTCACAGGTAACCATTAAACCATCCACAAAACAAGTCCAAAAGTGACTTTTATTAAAAATGTTATTTTCTTTCCCTTCCTTCAATATGTCAAGAAATCTTTTGAAAATTTAATCGATTTTGGTGTTAAAAAGTTTAAACTAGAGCCAACTTTACCAAATGTTTGTTGGTCGAATCTGGTGCAAAAATCATCGCTGACGCACTACCGCATGCCTCCATAGGATTGTACACAAATTGAATACATCGCGCGCATCTGGTCGCTATTCTCCGGGTTTGCCGTGAGATGAACGTATTGACGATTTTGATCGAAATTGGACAAGGATTAAGAAAGTTCTGATTTTGAATATGCAGACATCTTTGAAACTTAATGAAAGATATTGAAAAATGAGACATGGTCATGCCTCATGGACTTGCACAGTTAAAGGGCTAGCTGGCATGTGCTGCTACATGTATGTAAATTGTAAACACATTGGTGGCAGAAATCCAAAACATGCATTAAAAATGTGCTCCACACTATGTCAATTATCTTTCTTTTCCATACATAATGAATTATAAGACTTCTCGTTCCCAATTCGCACTTACAATATATAATGACTGTTTTAGGGTTTTTTTCACAGTATTCAGGCACTCTTTCATAAAGCAGTTGCCTGTGTCCGTGTATTTGTGGTTTACAGACAAACAAACAATTTTTTTTAAATTATTTGTTTTTCATGCGTAGGTGCCAGCCTTTGAGAATGGGAGCGGAGCCACCTTGTTTGAGAGCAATGCTATTGCATACTATGGTAAATAAAATGAAGCCTACTAGAATAAGCAACCACTGATTTGGCTAGGTTCAACTCGTAATATAGACATGATAGATTTCTATTTTGTTTCCTATATCTAACTTGCATGTATATGTCATGTGTACATCTGCATTAATTTATGCAAATTGTTAGAATTTTGCCATGCTGATTTGTTTTTACTGTTTGTCATGCCTGAAAGTATCAGCATTCTGAAATGGTGATAAAGGACAGGAAAATTATCAAGGATAGAAGTTGTTTAAAGACTAGACTAGACTGCAATGTGTATCAATGTACCATATTACATGTACACAGTTTTATTTTGAACTTGGAATTTAATTTAATTAGTATTCCCACTTCTTATGGAGTCATGAAAACTCCTTGCAAACAGGTATTTTTTTTTTTTTTTTTTGCATAGGAAAATTATGTTTTTTATTGTTTCGTACAATTTTTTTTTTCACATGAGATTGTCAAGAGAGTTGAAGTCTGTATATGATGATCCACATTATTTTCATCAAGTTTTGGTTTCCCCCAACATTCAATGATACAACTGGCTTAGCCCATAGCTGTTTCATTTGGAATTGGGGGTACACTAATCATGTGAGGTTTTCGTGTTTGGTGGCATCTTTCCGTATGCCATTATCCAAACCCCGTGCTTCATTGACATTTCCTGTAAGATATAATTAATGATGTAAAGTAGACACAATCAAAGCCTTTATCACAAATGTTTTCACATGCCCAAATGCCTGTGTACATATGTGCGTAATTTACTTAGGTAATGCTTAAAGCGTCTAGAAGCATTGCATTACATGTAGGTGCTATACAAATATTAATATTATTATTAGTAGTAGTATTAGGTCTTGAAGAGTGGCTTATTGAATATCTTCTTTTGTATCTTTAGTTCATTAGTGTTTATGATAATTGATAAATGAGAATAAAATTACCTTGAATGATTTTCCAAGTTGTAGATATTACCCTATTACATAACCGCATCTTCTTCATCTCTTTTTTGTAACAGTGAGCAATGAGCAGCTGAAGGGTTCCGATGAATTATCCAAGGCTCAGGTTCAGATGTTTGTCAACCTTGCTGATAATGAGATTGAGCCAGCTGCTAGCACATGGGTATTCCCAACACTTGGTGTCATTCAGTACAATAAGCAGGTAAGTACTCTGAAAATGTGACAGAAGTTGTGTTGCTAGATCAGCACATGTCGATTAAAATCATTGTGTCCTACATCTCTTTTAGAAGGGCAAGTTGTGCTCAAATGAAAATGTGTGTTTCACTTTGTCATTCTACCAACACCCTCATATATATATACTGATCCCATATGAACATTTTATCTCATACTCATCATAATCTGATGCTTCCAAACATAAACAAAAGTATTCGTCAATGGGTTATGCATTGAGCCAGGTTAGCTTCTATGGCACTGCCTAGATTTTCTGTTGCTACGATAGGCATGTAAAGTACATATTTTCATACGAATTTATTTTCATTTATACGATTTGTTGGTGTTGCTTGAAATATGTGAGCAATACCATATCAGCTGTAAATGATTGGCATATGGAAACACATATTTTTATTTGTGAACAATTTGCCTTTGTATAAGAAGCACATGAAGTATTGATTTTGATTGGCATGTGTGATCAAGTGAAACTTTGCAAACATTCAAGCAACACCCCCTTTGTCTTATTTTGGCAAAAATGTTTCCAAACTCTTACTTTGTGCTCTTCCATGACTTCCTTTTGAACTGTTTACAATGTAATGTACAGAAAAATATGAAATGTTAAGTCCTTGAATTTGATATCTTTTCTTCATTTCAGCAAACAGAGAAGGCTAAGGAGAGTTTAAAAACTGTTCTTGGTTTCCTGAATGAGTACTTGAAGACCAGGACATTCCTTGTTGGTGAGAGGGTGACTCTTGCTGACATCAGTGTGGGATGCCAGCTTCTCATGGCTTACAAACAGGTTAGTAGATGTTGCAATCCTCTTCTGTATTTTACTGTTTATATTTTATTTTCAGTCGGTAATCTTGGTCCATGGGCTTTATTCCTCTTTGAAAATAGGGTTTAGTGTAAATATGTGTGAAAAGCAAAGCCATTGTCTAGGGGCATGATAACAAAATTGAAATCCAATGTTATGCACCTAAATTGATTCCCAAGGTTCTCCAACCGCTTCAATAAAGCATGATTTTTCAAGGTCCAAAAAAGCATTTTTTTTTTGCTACAGTTCATCTTTTATGGTTGTCCATTAAAGCAATGTTAGAGATATATGTATCGGCTGATGCTTTGTTGAACAAGACATATATATCATTTATACCTTTGACTAGTTAGCACTGACAAAATATTGTGAACCAATGCTTTCAACATTTTGATATATAGTGTATGTTTCTTTTAATTCCAGGTATTTGATGCCAACTACCGCCAGGGGTTTGTCAACTTAAACAGATGGTTTGTCACCTTCGTCAACCAACCAGAAGTGAAAGCAGTCATTGGAGAGGTAGCTCTCTGTGAGAAGATGGCCCAGTTTGATGGTATGAACAAAGCAGAGTTAGTGAATAATGGAATTTATTAATTGTAATTTGCGTGCATAAGGTCCACATTTTTGTATCCCATCCAGCTACAATCATTTAAAATTATGTTGTATTTTGTGATAGAAGTCCTTAATAGTCTGTATTATACAAAATGGCATTCGGCTGCTCTTTTGCGAAAGGTTTGGGTTATAACATTTGTTGTTGTTTTTTTTCCAGTTATTATGAAGCATGTCTGTAGACCTTGCTTAGCCATATCAGTGGCTAAGGGAGGGGGATTTCCATGCAAGATTAAAAATGTTCACTGAATGGTTTAGAATTTTTGTAGCAGACATTTTTCTCTATGGATCAACCTTCAGTTCATACATATCTACAAGATTAAACAAAATGTTTCTGTTAAGAATCCATAATGTCTGATGTTGGTGCTGTTAAACATAAGACTAGAGGGTTATTAATCTTATTGGGCCTTTGTTTGATTAATGTCTCCCTATTCATATTGCGATGCATGATTTAGCAACACCAAGCATAATTATTGCATTTGATTTTATTTTTTTTTTTTAAATAATGATTCTCATCAAAGCCTTTTCAGCAACTTAATGAGTTTTGATAGTGTTGGGTCTCAAGCAGTGGAAGCCTCACATCCACGGCTTGAGACACCTGAAATTAGTATGCTAGTTGGTGAGTTTGCCTATAGGGCTCTCTTGATGTCCATAATTAATCATTAGACAAGAATAACTTCTTTGTCAGATATCCTTTATTAAAATGCTGGCATTCACATTATGAGAATGATATGCTGCAATGTTTAGCAATATTTTTTTATCTACAACACAAAGAACATTGTTTGAAAGTGATTGTCTGAATAAACAAAGGTTTCCATGCACTGTATTATTAGCATGTTATTGAAATTGGTGGATGGAGGCATGTGGATGGTGGAGAACGAGTCGGCATCTGATGTGCACAATGAGAGATGAACACCTCTTTGTGCATTTGTCATTTTTGTGCTCATCAGAATCGCACTCGTTTTCTACCNTATATTTATCATGATAATTACCGCTTTCCTCTTCACATTTGGCAGAAGCAACTTTGGTTTCCTCGGTGTCTGTTTCCTATCATCCTCCTTAGGATCATCAGCCCCAGCTACATGTAGATCAAGGGCATCATTGGTCATCTCAATGCTGTCTCCATCATCATCACTATCTGATGGCATGGGTGTGGCCTGGGGTGTGGCGAGGGGTGTGCCCAGAGGGGTGGTGAATGGAGAGGATGCAGCGCTGCGACTCTTGGGAGTGCTGGTCGGAGTTTTCTTCATGTATAGGTTACTCAATGAGCTGTTCACAAGGTTGGAGTCCTGTGGTACGGTTGGAAGGTGCAATGTTATGATTAAATAAAATCAGGAGATTAAACATTACATTTGTAAACCCTTAGATCGTATCTTGATGCAACTCTATTGATATCTGTTCTTTTCTTCATTTGAGTAATTGCAAGTTCTTTTTTTCTCTTCCGTTTTTTATTTTTATTATAATTTTTTGTTTTTTAGTTCACATGGTAAACCTCGCTAAGCCAAAACTTGCTTATTGATAACCAAATACATAATTACTAAATTAGCCTTTCTGAGGCAAAAAGAGATTACATATAAGAGTTTGAAAAAAATCAAAACCTGGTTCCACTTACTGGCATGGGCACATAATCTGGGTTGTCTGATGAGAAACTATCACTGTCAGAATCCTCTGAAGCATCTCTTTGATTCAAATAAAATGGAAAATTACTGCATTAGCTCATGACAGAAAGTGAAGTGACTACACAGAATATGAATTCTTAACGATTTATACATGCCTAATATAAAAAAAAATCTAAAGAAAACATTTGTGTATACATCAAAGGGGAGGGGTGTCGTTTGAGTTGATCAGCAAGTTGGATGCAGATTTTGTATTAATTATAGTGAACAAATATGCAATGATTGGTACATTATATCGTATTTAAAAAATAATGTTTCAGAATTACCCCAAATTACAAAAGTTCCCGATTCTGATAATAATGATTTGTCACTATTTTCATCATCTTCATTATTCTTGAGTTATTATCCTGTCATTAGTAAGTCAGTTTATTTTCATGCCAGTGTCAAGAACTCACTCATCTCGTTTGCGTCGTTTTGAAAGATGTCTTGCTTCTATGACATCAAGATCTTGCTGGGTCCGGGACTGCTTCTTCTCAATACAACTATATGCTGTATAAACAAAAAAGTGAAAAGAAAATGAAGGATATAAATCACAAAAAATGTTGTTATTTTTATTTCAAAATTCATTTTCTATTTTGATTCGTAAAATTTGTTATTCGAGCAAAACTTATCAAATATATTCATTCAACAAACCAAGGCAAGTAACAGTTACTTGATGATAACATACATACTAACCTTTTTCAACTGCCTTCTTGAATGCAATTTTCTTCTTTCTTCCATATTCTCTGAAAACAGCAAAAACAAGATACCACCAAAATATATCAGTCCATAATATTTCTAGGAAAGTTACAGCAATTCTAACCCAAAAGAATAATCATTAAAATAGATATAAAACATTTGGATGGGAATTCCTAATTTAAATGGAGCTCATTTGAACAGGTTTGATAATTCAATAGAGTCAATTGATTTATAGTTCTCCTATAACAGAAAGATTCAGTGTAATAGCTGTTTCACTTGAAATTAATATTCACATTCTAATCTCTAGTATCATAACTATCATAATAAACTACAACGTATCCAGAACATAGCAGCCCGAATCGTTACAAGAACACGTAAAGATGAACATATAACACCTCTACTCCTTCAACTTCATTGGCTTCCGATCCACCAACGCATCGAATTCAAAATCTTCCTTATGGTCTACAAAGCACTAAATGGTACCGCCCCTTCCTACATATCAAGTCTCATAAATCAATACACCCCTGCTAGAAACCTCCGCTCCACAGACATGAATCTCCTCCAAACTCCAAGGGTTAGAACTAAATTCTACGGAGACCGGGCTATCTGCAACCTCGCACCATCACTTTGGAACTCTCTTCCTCTTCTTCTCCGGGATGCATCGACACTACACACCTTTAAGCAATATCTAAAAACATACATGTTTAACTCAATAAAGTAGATTTCCTCCTTCATATATAATTGATAATTTGTACAACTAGTTATGCCATATTGTTATTTCTATATATTTTCGCTAATAGTCTGTGCATTTATGTATTGTATATTATGTATTAATTATGTTTGTTAAGCGCATAGGGACGTCTTTACGTATTTTGCCCTATATAAAATTTATTATTATTATATTATTTTTGAAATGGGCATCTCTCGAGGCAACTCCATAAGAGCAAAGACGAATATAAGTTATGTGTTTTTAGAAAAAATGCAAGACAAGGCCTTCTTTGATGAAAGTATTCTTTCACAGATATAGTGCAATCATTGTAAAATTGATCAAATCTAAATGTGAATAAAAAATTGTCTCACTTGTAAATATGTTGAAGATCTTCAACCATGGTTTCCAAATCAACATAACCATCCTTGGACTCTGTTTCAGAATACTGTAACAGTAAAAAAGAAGCAATAAAGGATAAAATTATATCAATCATGCATAAACTGAATCTTTCTGACTGGCAATCTTTATTATCAAGACAAAACAATAAAAAGCAAACAAAAAGTGAAAACATATGACATGCTCAACAGTACTAAACAAGATCATCTACTGTATCTTTACAAAATTAAAATCCTCTTCCAAGATCAGTTTTACAAAGCAAGAAATTATTTTAGACAAACTAATAATAAAACAGAATAAATATAATTTTACACATTAGTGCTTAAATTTTTGAAATCTTCTGGTGAGGATAAGATCAATTCTAAGGGTAATGACGTAGCCTCCTGAAAGGTTTGACAAACCTGACAAACATTACACTGTATCTGGTAATATTATCAGTTTTTATTGTTGGTTTTAAAAATGCTTCTTGTAACGAATAATTCTGTTTTTCATATTTCATTGGCAAATTTAGATGCTCAGAAAAATAACACTCTGATGTACAGTTTTGCATACATAATTGCTATACAAAACACTTTTTAGCAGTCATTTGCATAGTATATTGTGATGTAATACAACAAAGATTATTCACTGATATTCACTTGAAGTTCCTAAATCATTACCTCTTTTACTCTCTTGAGAAGTAAGCGATCACCATAGTAAATGCTAGGGTGCTGCTTGCGATCAAAGCTGCTCTGCTTTGAGTTTGAGTGTTTCCCTGGAGCCATTCTTTACAAAAAGAAGAAAATGATCAGACCATCGCCTACAAACTATAATTTAAAAAAAAGAATGATAGAAAAGGGGAAAAAGGTGTTAAGATGCTGTATCTAATTTTTTGAATGCTGACAAAGATTCAATTATATACATGTAATCCATGCATGAAATGCAAAATGCCATTCAATATCTTTTTGTGGTTCACTGATAATACAGTACTCTAATCTCTATATCATTGGATCTTTAAATACAGTGTATATCCCCAGAAGTTAGAACCTATTAACTCAGCTCAGACAAGGTCTGTATAGATTTTATTTTCATATCAAATATGGTAATGGATTTGTAAGAGCACAAAATACACTTTCTTATTAAAGCACCACCTCTTCTTTGTTATAATATCAAGCAAAAAAATGTCCCCTGAAAAGCCATCCCAAAGCCTAACCATCAGAAATTTCCAAAATAAATGCATGCAAATTTAAAAAAAAAATTGTGAATGAGAAAATGACCTCAAAAAAATGAGCCTCAAGAACAATGCTCTTTGATATCATGGAAAAAGCACTCCACCATACCCACCAAATTATTGGGGTCCGGAAAAGCTCCTCCCTGCTGTAATTGAGGGGTTTTTACAAAATTTTGGTCGATGCTGACGCCAAGTATTGCATAAAAAGTTGCGTTTAAACGCAAGTCAGAAAAGTAAACGCAACTCCAATCCCAATTTCAACCAATCACTGAATCAGGAACGCATATTCCGAGCAACATTTATTACTTTTAGTTATAATATTTGAATAAAAAGTAAACAGGTGGACTTGGGAACTCAACTTCAAGGTTGTACATATATTTAATGCGTCTTTTAATATTATTAAACGTAAAAAAA
>BQKZ01000205.1:15201-32663 GCA_036244855.1 Temnopleurus reevesii | reverse complement strand
TAGGGCGACATGAGTCGGCATCTGATGTGCACAATGAGAGATGAACACCTCTTTGTGCATTTGTCATTTTTGTGCTCATCAGAATCGCACTCGTTTTCTACCATCCACAAACCTCCATCCGTAGGGCGACATGAGTCGGCATCTGATGTGCACAATGAGAGATGAACACCTCTTTGTGCATTTGTCATTTTTGTGCTCATCAGAATCGCACTCGTTTTCTACCGTCCACAAGCCTCCATCCACCAATTTCAACAACATGTTTTGAGAATTGAAAATAATGCAAGGATTGTGTGCTTGGGCTACCAATTGTGCTCATTGTGTTGAGTAGATATTACATCAAAGAAGTCTGTATTTATGGAATTGAATCTTGTACATACTTCATGATAGGGTTTAATTTCAATTAGTTTTTGTCAAAAAGAGAATTTTTTTTTATTCAGGTTGTTTATATTCACATCTTCATTTCAGCCAAGAAATTCGCTGAGCTGTCTGGCGGCAGCAGCGGTGGAAACAAGAAGGAGAAGAAGCAAAAAGAACAGCAGCCCAAACAGCCCAAGGCTGAGAAGAAGGCTAAGAAACCAGAACCTAAAGAAGAAGAGGAAGAGGTCCGTGCACCTGTAGTCAAGAAAGACCCCTTCGCAGATTGCCCAGCACCGTGAGTATATCAAGTATTTTTCTAGCTGCTTTTAGAAAAAAATGTTTTACCCGGATAATTACGTTTACAAATGTTTAACCCCAATTAGGTTGAGCATATGATACTGGATATTGGATATTTAAATAGTGATGCACAAGCCTGCTTCCCATGTATTTTCCCATTGTTGATGATAGTAGCAGTTTGTCAACTTTGTGTTTCACATCCCCCAACATTCAATGACACAACTGGCTTAGCCCATAGCTGTTTCATTTGGAATTGGGGGTACATTAATCATGTGAGGTTTTCGTGTTTGGTGGCATCTTTCCGTATGCCATTATCCAAACCCCGTGCTTCACTGACATTTCTTGGGCTTAAGGTGTAGATAATGTGACAGTAATATTCTTATTTGTACCAAAAATTTATAGGCTGTATGGGACAAAAGATATGATTTTTGGGGTTGCAGGGAATTGGGAACCATTTTCAACACTTTGATGTACAGTTCTGTGTGAAAAAGTTGCCAAACAAAACCTCTTTCGTGTAGTGCAAAAATGAATAGCAAATTACAATGCGATACATGGGAAGTTATTCCCTGGGTTGGCATCCATGCACATTGGTCTTGTGCTTGCATTGTGAAATTTGATGATATTTAAAATAACTGACAAAATACATGTAGCACCTCGGCATTCTATGAATTCCCAAATTGCGTAACTAATACTATTATCCAGTCACTGGATGGCAATTCAAGTCTATTAAGCAGTCTGTTAATTTTCACACACAACGTGTCATGCTGGTACCCCAAATAGCATGTGGGTGGGTACAGCACAGTGTGGATGAATTTCTTGTAGGAGGAAATAAACTCGACCTGTACGCCGAGAGCAAGGTTTGACTTAACCCAAATCTAAGTAATCGTCTTTTAAACCATTTGTTAAACTTTAAAATAACCATGGTCTAATTACAATGGCCATGTCTCGATATAACTTAAACATTGCTATCGTAATACGGGCCCATGGGTGCAATTTATATTGTGACCACTTGTTGAAAGGCAAAAGTCAGAATCATAATACAGCAATCCTTAATATGAATGGCTATGAGTGCAATGGACAGAACAATTCCCGAGGTGAAAGATGAAAGGATTACATTTCATCTTTCACAGGTTTAACTAAATCTGTCCCATTGCACACATTAAAGAAATTCTTCATGTGTTATATTTGACACCTACACCTGTAGAGGGTGTTGTTCAAAATTAATTGCAAATCAGCTGCAACTTTGCAAATTGAAATGCGCATTTTCTTTCGTGCAATTTAACAAGAAGCGCAACAACAATGATTGGCACTTTCCAATCAACTGCAATTTTGAATATCTTCAAAATAAGCACTTCACAAACAGTGATATCTTTTTATTTTTTACATTCAGTTATCCTATTAATTTTAGCTGAGCGAGTGGTGTGCGTCTCCGTAGCACACTAATAATGCTATGGGTTTTCATTTGTTGACTCTTCAGTGGAAATTGATCCATTGCACTGCAGATGAAGCTGAAATTGCACGTTGTGACGTAATTGTTAATTTGATCGAATGATCAACGTCAATCAACCAATCAAATAACGAGAATCTTAATGGATGTGATATAGACGGTAATACAGTGAAACCTCTTTATAACGAGGTCCTTGGGACCATGAAAAAATATAAAAAGGGTAAAAAATATAAAAAGCAGGGACCAATAAAGTCACCTTGTTATAACAGGTATCTCGCTATATACGATCTCTTTATAACGAGGTTCCACTGTAATCATTTCTTATTGTTTGAATTTCAGGACCATTGACATGGATGCATTCAAGCGGTGCTACTCAAACATGGACACAATCACAAAAGCTGTTCCCTATTTCTGGGAGGTCTTTGACAAGGAGAATTATAGTATCTGGCATTGCAAGTACAATGATGAAGAGTATCTCAAGCAAAACAAAGTCTTCATGTCAAGTAATCTTGTTTCAGGTGAGCAGCAAGTATTAGCATTTTATTCAATTTTTGAAAATTTCTTTCATGGACGTGTCTATTGATACATACAGTAGATCAACATATGTTTTTTTGTTTAACTAGAAGGAATCATGTGATAATGAAAAGACAAGAAAATGCAAAGAGTTTTGATAAGGAAAACTAGCATGTTCTATTGTAATAGCCAAAAAATTTTGTTTGCCTCATCTCCAACCCTGGATTTGCTACAAATTTTCATTTGATATGATACCCATAGACTTGTGTACATTGATCTTCAAATGATAAAAATATTAACCTGCTAATAAGTTAATATGTCTGAAATTCGATGAATTCAGTAAAGTTTATGTGTACTAAAATATTGGCTTTTACAGTATGAGAATCAAGGCGTCTCATATGGGCCCTCTTGAAATGTAATATTTCACTCTTAAAACTTATTTGATGTTATTTTATTATAACTTCAAAACCGACTAATTTTTGGGGGTCTTGCAGTCAACGGTAACGGGTCAATTTTGCGTATGAAAATGTGTCAGGTTCATAATAAATCCAGATTTGTCTAACAAACCCACTTGAAACATACCATGCGATTATCTCATAAATAAGAAAATTAGGGCTAATTTTACTGCTTAAGATTCTCATTACGATAAATAATATTACAAGAAATTCAGGACCATTATACAGGTTTTTCCCCCAAACATAGCTAAAGGGTGTGAAAACATGTACATTTGAACTGATTATATACACGTATTGATTTCAGGGCATCAAAGGTTACAGGGCAGAAAAACTTGCGATAAAATCTTGTTGCTACAATGTTCAACTTCAAAACCATAAATGAGATTTTTACCAAACATTGCTCAAGTAATGAATTCAAAATTATATTTCTGGTTGGATAATAACAGGAAACTAAATATTCACAGATTTGCTTAAAACTTGAAAAAGAGCACTCAAAATTGAGAATGAATAACAAGTACCAAATGATTTTGCTTGAGAATTTATGACATACATGTAAGTGAGCACATTAAAATGTAAGAAAACTTTGTGGAGACATCCATGGGTTGTTTCCTTTATTCGCTACAGTGAACGGGATGCGGTGACCAAAATTATCACATTAATTAAAGCTTGTAACTTGATGCCTTCTACTCGTTGTTCTTCTATACTTTCATGTGTGAAACCTTCAAGCAATATTATGACATGTTTTCACTTTCAAATTGGAGATGTATTGATGGAAAATTTGAGATACTCTGTTGTACAACTGATATTAATTTCTTTTTCCTCTCCCTTTTACCTCCAGGATTCTGCCAGCGCTTAGATAAGATGCTCAAGAATGCATTCGGTAGCCTGCTCATCTTTGGTGAGGATCACAAGACACAAATAGAGGGAGTCTTCTTCTGGAGAGGAACATCGCTCATATTTGACGTAATTATTTACTTTCTTATTCATGCAACCACTTCATGTGCACTCGCCCACATCACCAGTACCATTTTATTACATGACTTAATGGGGTGTTCCAAATCAACTGCAAATCAACTGCAAATCAACTGCAACTTTGCAAATGGTAACATCTGTTTTCATTTGTGCATGGTATGCGTCTTTAACAAGATGTGCATTGAACAAAAGAGTAAAAAGGTAGATCAGTGCTCAGAAAACATGAAGCTTTTGGCCAGTGGAATGATCATGCTGTTATTACCATAATTCCCCACAGAGTTTTATCCATGCATGATTTGTTGCGGTACAGACTTTCACTATTCTCTAGTTACTGAAAAAATATCAGTTTGTAATCGCTTGTATCTTCATTCAAATAAAAGTTTCTTTATTTGGCTTTAAAAACACACACTTCAGAGGATTCCTGGTTCGGAAAAAGATATAGAATAATGAACATTGCAACGGCTGAATTACCCAGATTTTATTTTGATTTTCAACAATTTTAGCAATTTCCATCATCTTAATCCCATGGATGGAGTATTAAGGGCCACCCCCTTGACGTTTTTATGCCTCCGCCACTGTAAGGAGGCATTATTTCATTTGAAGTTCTGTGATGTGAAAAGCTTGCACCATGATTTTTATGAATTCTTTGTTTTATGTCTCGCGTAACTTTCGAGACCCACACTGTGGTAACTGGGTACGCGGTTGCAGCGTCATGCTCATTTGAAAATTATTCGCAAAACAGAAAATGGTTCAAAGATGTGATTTTGTTTGCAGTTATTGGAAATTGTTCATTTAGTTTATTTCCAAATTCTTAAATTCTAGTCTCTTTTTCCATTCACTGACTGAAATGATTGAAAATTATACTTTTTATAACTACTGATGTCATCAACAATTTCCATCATCCCCCCCCCCCCAAAAAAAAAATACATGAAGAAATTGATAAATGCAATGAAATACATGAATTAATTTAGATACCAAATTTTTTATTTTTCATTAATATACTAAGAACTTCACAAGATGAGGATGTTTGGAGTTGATATGCCTCCGCCACCGTAAGATGTTGCCGGAGGCCAATGATTTAGTGATATTTATCATTTTTATCGTTTTTAATGCATAAATTAGCATTAAAAAAAAGGAGGGGATTTAGAAGAAGAAAACAACTGAAACGCATTCTTGCAATTTACGTCCTAAGCTTTATTTACATGCCGATTTTCGATATGAACGTGTGATCACCAACCAAGAGGGGGGCCAAACAAGCCCCCTCCCCCGCCCCCTGGACTAAAGTGATCAAAAAATCTCAATTGGATTAGGGTTAGAATGAGAAGATGGCCATGGTTTGATGCCAAATGTTCACCTTCACCCTCAACATTCAATGATACAACTGGTTTTACCCATAGTTGTCTCATTTGGAATTGGGGGTACATTAATCATGTGAGGTTTTCGTGTTTGGTGGAGTCTTCCATGCTCCAGATCCCAGACCCCGTGCTTCACTGACATTCATTGTGGTAAATATTTACGTATAGTGAAATGTCGCCTTTTAACAAAAAGTCTTGTGGCATGTATATGATCCAGTGCTTGGATGAAAATATCCCATGATCAATATGGTGCTGTCACATTAATTTGCGCATCATGTTAATTCGTACATCTTATGAATCTCTACAAAATCGATGAAATATTGCAAATCTGACATCACCATCGTAAAGAGCGTTGTTTATTTGCCTATTGTGGAAATTTTCTTAGCAAAATTACCCAAAACAATGAAAATATTGCCAAAAGAACGGCAGATTTGCTTGCATTTGCAGAAAAACACGGGTCTCACGACACTGACGTGAATCCCTCCAATTTTCAGACAGAAATCATCAAATTTGTAACTAAGCAGACATACCATTCGATTCCTTGATATTTTGTGGTCAAGCTACTGTAAATTTTGCATCTTAGATGGAAGCAATTTTATGGTAAATCTTGTTCAAAACGGGGCCTTCGAATTAATATGACACATTTTGTTGACAATTCTCGTCATTTTCCAGCATGGAGCGATGCGATCGTTTCGTCAATCGAATTTTGATATCGCGATATCTCCGTGATTCTTTCGTGGATTAATTTTATTTTTGGAAATATTTGAAGCCTGAAATATCTAGTTTCATTTCGTGCCAAGATTTTAAAAAATAATTTTGTATTTTAGGAGATATATTGTGCTAAGTACCACGATCCAAAAATGCTCTAGAAAAAGGATACAAATTAATGCGACCCCATCATACTACTAAATTGGGTTCTGTTTCTGTAAACCAGTAATATTACATCTTATTAATTAATATTAATTAATGTAAGTAACATTGAAATTAAAAAAAAAGATATACAAAATGTTGATATTCTAATGATATCCTAATCACCATTATCTGATGTTTGTAGTTAGAGGAAGACGTTTGCCTTCTGTATAATGATTTACATGTAATATGATATTTAAGCAAGTTAGTGAAATATTTTACTTTAAAGGGAGGTAAATATGGTCCAAAGATGAATACATCAGTGAGCTGTATCAACCTCAAGGCATTTGGGAATCCTTACCTTCTGATATTTAAATTCTTGGGGACTGCATATTGGCATGATTGCCACTAATAATGGATTTGAATACATGTAGACTACTCAAAATTTACTGTTTATAAACAAGAGCATTCACTAGCACGATTCCCACTTTACCTGCCAAACTTCTCTTTGTCCAGTCAGGGAAACATCCAAGAATTAAATAAAAATCTGTCAACTCACGCGAAAATTAGTTAAAGTTGTTCGACTCTAATTCAGTGGAAACCCTGTATAACGATGTGCTCGGGACGATAGAAAATACTGTCTTATAGCAGTAATCTCTATATAGCAGAGTTAAACAATGAGTTATGAAGAACCAGGTTTTTTATCTCTATATCTGGAATCTTGTTATATCAGATATCTTTATACCGAGTTTCCTCCATTGAGTGAACTACATGGTAATGGCAGATTCTTTAAGAAAGTTGGAAACGACTGACTTCAATTGATATTGTTCTCCTGGAATTTTGTTCTCAAATAGTGGGAACCCTGGATGGTGGCAATGATGGAAAACATTGCTTGTGTTTTCACGAAGTGAAGGGAGCCAGGGGGTCTCGTTAAACGAATTAGTTACAAATCATTGAAACGTGAGCTTCTACATAATTAACGCATTGTTCAATAGGATCCCCGTGCGCTATTTCGGAATTTCTTTGTCTTCATGCAACAATACCCTTTGGCTCCAGTCACTTTGTGAAAACATGGACGACATGTACATGACAATTTACGCAGGTATATCTGATTGAAAATCTCCTAATATGGGTAATTCTTCTTAAGTGAACTCTCTTGTTACCACAAATTTATGTTGGACTTGTTACAAATTTGACTTTGAAGATGTAAATCCTGTCAACTTCGGCAATTATTTGGCTTAACAAGTTCGACTTTGGCAAAGTTGACTGACCGTATGTTGGCATTTAAATGCTTTCCTAACAAGCTGGTCCTTGAACCAAACTTGTGCAATATCTGAAGTTTTTAGGTTTGCATCTCTGCAATTTGTGCATCAGTGGGTGACATCTTAAAATTTATTTGATTTTATCTCATCTTTCAGCGAAGTGAAGACTGGCAGACAGACTATAGCTCATATGACTGGACCAAGCTGGACCCTGACGCAGAAGCAACCAAGGAGATGGTCATGAAGTTCTTTGCTTGGGAAGGTGACTTCGGTGGACGCACGGTCAAAACGGGCAAGGTGTTCAAATGAAAAGCAGCAATACTCTAGATATTCCATTCATGACAGTGTATTATTTTCAAGTATAGTCTAGCCTAACATTTCCTTTCCAAACCTTCCCTTGATTCATTTGGGCTGCATCTGGTTGAAACACAAGAAGACCAACATGCTGTTGCGTTGTATCTTCATAAATTATGTTATAACAGGATTGTGTTGAACCTGATGCTCTGGTAACTTGTAATACAATGGATTCTTAGTTGGTTTTTTTTTGGCATGCCATATCAAACAGAATAGGCACAATATATCAAAAGCTCTAGTCAACTAATTTATTACTCCAATTCAAAATCTTACATTTTGTAACCAATAATTCAATGGATATGTCGAGATATAAGATTTCAAGTAGCATTATATTGAATTATCAGTCAATTTTCTCCTTCTTTTCGTATTTAATTTTTTTTTGTCAATCGTTTGAATCCAACTATATTCATGAAAATGCCTTCTCATTGTTTAAGATCATTTTTGTCAGTCCTTGAATGTGCTGTTTTGATTTTCAATCAGTCTACCGTTCCCTTGTTTCCCAATACAAGGGGATGCCTCTGGATGCCTTCTTCATTATATCACTGCTCTTATTTCTTTGCTTCTTTTAATCAAATTTCTCCCTGAAAATAGACCAGGGTTACACATGTGTTTCAAAATGTTATAAGATGTGCTGTATTATTTTGAAATGCAACATTATTTTATAAGGACGAGTCCTTGATTCTATCCTTCCCACAGTTTCCTGCCCAATTTTTCTTCTGATATATATTCTTTTTAAAGACTGGTCCATCTCTTCTAATGTTCAGACATGTACTTCAAGAAAATTGATATTGTGTCGAATGAATTCTTTGGAAGTTAGCACAGAGTTGTAAACATTTTGTAATACAAAGTAATATAATTCAAGGATTTGTTAGACCAAGTCTTAAACCTAGCTTATGCTTTCTAGAAATTCACATTGTCTGTATTTATTCACACAAGAATGGTGAATTTGTAGAAAGTAGATGCTTCTTTTCCACCGGCCATGTGCCTCCAAGAGGTTAACAAAGTCCCGCCAGCCAGGAAGATAGATATGTTTCAATAAATTCATATTATCTACAAATATCTGTAAAGTCCGAGTGGTTTTCATTTGTCTACAGCTTTCAAAAATTATTTGGGTGTCCTCCATTGATTGACTGTAAATTGTAAGTTTTTTTTTTACATACACAATGCAACAAAACAAAAGATACACTGATATAAATGAGAAAGTCAACTTTAGGTTTTAGGGTTGGCATTTTTTCCAATTCTCTCTTTCTGGAAAAATATAAAATCAGGACTCGATAATATAAGATGGGTTGGAGACTGATAATACATTCCCTGATGCTCCGATGTATTGCTCATAACTCGGTTATTTTTGCGAACTCACAGCAAATTGATAGGAAATTGTTCGCTATGAAAAGAAAATGCATGTTAAAAGCAAGAAAATGATAGATACAGTGAAACATCTTTATAAAGAGGTTGGATATAGCAAGATACCTGTTATAACAAGGTGATTTTATTGGCCCCAGCTCTTTATAATTCTTTGGGTTTTTTTCCCCTAATATAGTGAGGAACCTGATATAATAAGGTAATTTTCATGGTCCCAAGGACCTCGTTATTAAGAGGTTTCACTGTACAACATTTTCTTAATGTTTTGGCTAACCCATCTTATAAATCAAGTAATGCATGCTTTTTTTTATTATAAGTATTTATTCAGATAAAATAATCAGGCATAAGATAAATAATTATCTTGTTCATTTGCAACTTGTTTGTTCATTGTATTATTGATATCAAACTTGTCTTCCGGGCTTGTGCAATTTCACAAATTACAATGACGAAACCTGTGCAAATGCATAGTGGTAACGTATTTGCCAACAGTGTGTTATTTGATAATTAGACAGCCAAATAACTTTAGGCCCCTCTGTTATGCCCCGGTCACATGGGACCCTGGAAGCAACACGATTCACCCCGACTCTTTGTCAATTCACACTTAACTGCCTCAGAACAACGAGTTGGGGTGAATCGTGTTGCTTCCGGGGTCCTATGTGACCGGGGCATTAGATCCAAATCCAGACGAGTCAAGACGGTTCATTTAAAGCATTGTTGCTGATGAATAATCACTACAGTGGAAACTCTGTATAATGAGATGCTTGGGACCATCAAAAATACCTTGTAATAGCAGAAATCTCTTTATAGCAGATTTGAAAAACAACAAGTTATAAAGATCTGGGACCAGATTATTTACCTCTTTATTACAGATATTTCGTTATATCAGATTTCTTTATAGCGAGTTTCCACTGTATATCATAGCTGGGAAGGAATAAAACAAAAATGCATATAAAATTATATGTATAATTAAGTCCAACCTTATAAAGAGCACTTATACATATACAGTGGAATCGCAGTATAACGAGGTGCTTGGGACGATAAAAAATTCCTTGTTATAGCAGTAATCTCCTTATAGCGGAGTTTAAAAACAAATTATAAAAAGCTAGGACCAGATTTTGTACCTCTTTATAGCAGATACTTTGTTATATCAGACCTCTTTATACCGAGTTTCCACTGTATAACAAACTCTTATCAAGGTGATTTTCCTGAGTTATGCTTAACAAAGCTGTAGATCAATTATGATGGGTTACCCTTTCACAGGTGTTTGGGGTAGATACATGTACTGTATATACATTTTGGAGACTGTCCTGCTGTTGTAAAAAGACTTGAAACAAGAGAGAACGTGTTCATGTGTGTGTGTGTGTAGTGCGTATTATGTGTGTGTGCGCCAGCATTTCCCTAGGTCAAAGGATCAGGTGGGGGATGAAGGGGGAATAATATGTCACAAGTCTAGAGCACTAAAATTTGTGCAGGGTAAGGCTCCCCTCAAAAAAAAAAAAAAATAGATAAAAAATAATAATAATAAAATAAATAAAGATAAATAAAATTGTTTGCTTGCCCTCAAATGACTGACCTGAATCTATTTTTTTTTCCTCCTTTTCCTTAAAATTAAAAAAAAAAAATCGGATTATAAATATTTGAAATACAACCTACTTGGAATTTGTCTGATGTTTTTGCGCTTTTCATTCCCTTGTAAGTTGCATTTTCCTTGCTAATTGTATCGTACATTGTGACGAAGGACGAATTATGTATCAGCCGAACAGAGTTCGGGCGAGTTGTAAAAAGTTCCAATATGGACGAGTCAGTGGAATGATCAATAAATTACAAGAGTTGAGTTTAAATAACCAACAAATAGCCAGTGGAAGACTCATTTGTCAAGCAGAACCTACCAGCCCCATAACAAAATGGGGGCTTGTCCGGGAGTCGAACCCGGGACCTCTCGCACCCCAAGCGAGAATCATACCACTAGACCAAACTGAATTTTACAAGCTGAAATACCACATTATGCTGGTTCCAGACCCAAAACTTTCTGAGAATCTATCTAAGCTAGACAAAGTTATTTTGAGTGCTTAATTCACACAAGTCACATGTGTTGTGCTTATATATTGTGTATTGTAACAGGTGACAGTTAAACCTGACATACTTTTTGTAACCCTCAAGTATGTTTTAAGGAGGGGGATGTGACGAAGGACGAATTATGTATCAGCCGAACAGAGTTCGGGCGAGTTGTAAAAAGTTTCAATATGGACGAGTCAGTGGAATGATCAATAAATTACAAGAGTTGAGTTTAAATAACCAATAAATAGCCAGTGGAAGACTCATTTGTCAAGCAGAACCTACCAGCCCCATAACATACATGTATTGCATTGTGCTTTATTTCCAATCAGTAAAAAGACATAATGCGAAATCAGAATACATTTGCTAAATTTACATGTGTAAAAATGATTTGCAATTAATAAGATGGCTGGATTGCCCTTTCAGAAGAATTGAACTAAATACCTCTGTTCTTCCAAGGGGTCCAGACACAACATAAATAATTATGGTGAGTCTAAAAATATGAAAATTTATGAATGAAACAGATCACAGTTGTTCCAAACACAGCTAGTTCTAATGTGAATTTAATACTCGATTAATGCTGAAACAATGATAAAAACTTAGTTAAAACTTATTTAAAAATTGTGTTCAAAATTTTTAAAAAATTGATGAAAGCTAACCAACCGACCTACTCCTTTTTTTTTTTTTTTACCAAAATGATAATACTGTGCAACCAAGCAACTTTTGTTTCTTCTCGAGTGCAATGTGTTCAATTTTCTCTTTATTGTCACAGGAGGGGGCTAACTAGCTGCGGTTTCCACCCCTTCCCATTAGCGACAAATTATTGTTACCTAAGTGTAGGCATCAGTGAGAGGCCCCGACGAAGGGGGGCGGGGGGGGGGGGGGGCGACGACAGTGGAAGACTTTTAGCACCTGTTTTAGATATTAGGAATTCATTTTTTGAGGGGGGGGGGGTATCATAAAGCATTTGCAGGTTGCTTATAAAACAATGAGGGATCAAATATCCATTTCGGCATGGGTTGCGTTAAGTGCATTGAATACTTTTTTCATCCTACCCCTGACTCTCAACGCTGCGCAATCAAGAATAGTCGACTCGACTTTTGTAATCTGTGAAATAAGAGTAGCGCCCTCGTTCAACATTCTATTTGCAGCCGGAAATAGTCTTCTGCATCCCGATCTCTGGATCCAAATTATTTACATTTAAAACTGACATAATTAATGTGATTAATATAATTATATCCCATTAACCCATCTCAAATGACATTCTGAAAAGTATCAAGAACTGCAATTTTCTGTCTGCAGCAGATTAGGGAATGTTTGGTGTGGGAAGTGAAAGAGATTACTCAAACACATGGTTGTTTGTTTTACTAATGAGTATGATCGATTTCCTTGCCCACGTCTAGTCCAATTACAAACTATATTATTGATCAGAGAGGTAGTATGATTGATTGATGTAGGTTATGATTGTAATGCTCTCATGAAAGTGGGTGACTTACACAATTTAAACCCACATTTGCGCTCTATAGACGACTACATGCGTCCATACCTGTCTTGCGTGGGTGAGGGTTCCATTGTCAAATATCAAAATTGTTGACTAATACATTGAAGAGAATGATTATTATACATATTGTCAATACACTACGGCCTATCTATATGCGGTTTGATATCGTTTCACTTTCTTTTTGTCTCTCTAATATATATCGGAGACCATGAAACCGCCTGGGTTAAACAGAGAGGGAGGCCCACATTTTTTTCAGAAATGTATCTGCTAATATATGGCAGTGTGTAAAATTGTTAAACATAACCCCTAAACTTTCTGCCCCTCCACTTTCCAAGAGGTTCCGCAGTGCTTATGATATATCGACGAATATCTGCTCTCGAAATTCATGGGCCAAACTGTCAGGCCTAATAATAATTCAAAAAAAAGAGAATGCAATCTATTTTAGTCTGCACTTCTAAAACTTATACCTTTTCTTTGCATCCTGATTGGGGATCGTGTCGAAAAATAACATACATGTACCAACATCGTAAACAGCATGGCTGCCAACCGCTCACTTTTTAGAGTAAGACGCACCTATCTCGTTTCTATTTTTATTTTATTGTATGTATTTCAATTGATCTCACTCATTTTGATCACTAATTTATACATTGCTACTCTATCGGCCAATAAAGGTCTCACTCGGCGCTCGTTATCAAAATTGGCAGCCCCGTGAACGTTTTTGAGAATTCTCATATCTTGGGGAAATTGACATTTTTTTTCAGTTGAAGTAGGACTGTCAACATGTAGGGACACTTATTGGGCATGCCTGCATGCAGTCGTTTATTATGGGGATGAGGCGAGTATGACGATCGCGATATACATGAATGGGGATAGGTGGAGGAGGGGCGGGCTCCATCTTATTGCGAAAAAAAAACGTGAATGATTGAGAGGAAAAAAAACGGTGTGACGGAAGGGTGCGCCTCCGTAAAAACAGTGTCCGCCCCCATCCTGGCAACGCGCCTGTATGCACTGTATATATTTCTGTAACACATCTATGCAAGCTCCTAGATGAATATTTGTTAAAAGCATGACATTTATAGTCACGCGGTACTTCTTTTTCTGCTTTAATTTGTTTTGCTTTGAGTTATGTTATTGCACTTTTCTATTGTATGCAATGTGCAGTCAGTCGTTCAGTTTTGAATAATTGTCTGATGGCAAATAATCAAATTGCCTCGGCTGTACCGATATTTTCCACCCGCCAAGGTTATCTGCATTAAACCGATAATAAACGTTTGTTGGCCCGGTTTGTTGGCTCTTATGTGGAATTACATTAATGTTGAAACGTGTGAGAACTCAAAATAAAATGCTCGTGATATGATGTCTGTGTTCATTTCAAATAAATTTAACTTATCTAAAATCATGGGGTTAGTTCGTGACATACCAATATACATTTTATCTATATAGTTCCTTTTTTTTTTTTTACATGAAATCCCTGATAAAGACTGGAATAAGAGGTACGGGTACCACAAAACATTCATTTTTCTATGTCAATACCCCAAATTTGATTTGCTTTGATGAGCATGGTTTTTTTTTTTTGGGGGGGGGGGTGTAGTTTTCATGTTAGAGTGTAGAAACGCGAAACATTACCCATTCCAAGTGCTCAAATTGTAACTTTTTTTTTAACTACAGTATTCATGACTTGTGATTATCTTACTATTACTGCTAATCTACTCCATCACTCTATCCATGTATGCGATCGTGTCTGTTCTCTCCCTCTCTCTCTCTTTCCCTCTCCATATATATAAATATATATATATATATATATATATATATATCTGTCACGTATTTTTGGAGTTGTATGGATTATTAAATATATCATTTCTAAGTTGTATATTGTCTGAATGGTCTACAATCTGCAAATCCCGCCTACCCCTTTGCTCCCAAAATCACATCATTAATTTAATCAATTAGTAACAACAGCAATGATAGAATGGGTTTTGTATCAATTGTATACAATTAGTTAAATGGAAAGATAAACTTAAAACTAAAACTGGAAACATTTAATAATACCGAAAGTTAATCATAGATGATACACTTTTCACAGTTGGCAATTTCATGCAGGAAACGGCATTCTAGAACACTACAAAAGATAGAGATTAACACAAATATTTGAGATTTTGTGGTATATTTATTGCCAGTGACAGCCACCAATTCCATTGTTAGTTTGCTATTATTTGTTTCCACAGCCCACAAACAAACTTGAAAGAGATCGGTGAGCTGTGAAAACAAGCACTTCAAAATTTTATTCATGTCAATTCTTATTTCGACCGGCAGAATATACACAATCGTTGTTGTGAAGTTTGTGTACGTATTTCAAAGTGAACGCACTTTTCATTAATCTACCGTTCTCATTAATGAAAATTAATGAAAATAATTATGTTATGCATACATTTTATGAAACTTCGCGCTGCAAATTGCCTATCGTCTCTTTTATCTTCTTCCCCTATCTCTCACGCCTTTTTATACGCCCCCTCCCACTCACACACATACCCAGGGATTAAGGGGACCGCATGCCAGCCATTCCGGGGAGAAATGCCCGAAAAATCAAAGAGTAAAATGGTCTTTCTACTACCATTGCTCTTCATTTTCCGCGAAAATCGATAAACAGAGTACTTTTGCTGCCATTTCCTCATGATCAACGGAAGTTAAAAATCTGTTTCTGATGATGTATGGAAATATAGGGGAAAGTAAATGGGACCCAATTTGGCCTTTTTAAGAAATTTCACCATGGCACAGTGGCATCTCAAATAGTATAGGATGATCAGAGAATCTCCGTGTGATTGGGGATGATTCGAACTTCCATTGATTTTCAAGGGATGAGATTTATTCCTCCCAATAATGGACCAATTACCTGCGAAAACGCCCCCAAACCCAGCAAAACAGGGGGCGGATGGTAATAGAAAAATAAATTCCTAATGATATGTAATTTGTATTGTCACAACTCAAAACGACTGAAGCAATATTTCTCAAGCGCTATAACAAACACCTTAATTAGTTCACTTCTACCAAGATTATGCAATATGATTGTACAGAAATACACCCATTCTATAATGTCTTATCATTGAGCGATAAGAACTTTTTAAAATTTAATTTACGATATGTTGAAGAAAAAAAAGACCCTTTTACAAGATTAATGAAATGCAGTTGACAAAAATTTTGAAACATATAATATTCGGATGTTTTGGTTGTGTACTGTGTGGGTTACTTTTGGTCACCCCAGATATAGGGCAAATTCTTTATAGGTTTGGCAGCTATTCATAAGTAGTTCCTTTCATTGGGAACAATTAAAGGAGAAAAAAGAAAAATATGAACTGTCAAAGGAAAGGACGGTATTATTGACATGCAATATGAAAATAGTCACCTTTTCTCGTTAACTGTTTAGATCCAATTATTACGACGGAAGTTGTACTCTAGTCATGTTAGTGGGTAGAAAAAGTGAGATGTGTGGGTAGGTGTGTAGGTGTGTATGTGTATGGGTTTGTGCATGTGCGTTATGTGTGGATGTGTGCATGTGTGTTAATTTTACAAGAAGAGTATAGGAAGAGGGATAATGTGTGTGGTCAATGGCAAAGAGCTTTATAAAAGCTCTTTGGTCATAGACAGAACCACCTCATGAACAGAAGGTCGCGGGTTCGAACCCCGGCCGAGTCATACCAAGGACATTGGGCTTTCTCCATGTGGGCCAAGTTCTGTTCAGTTAGGAATGAACTAAATAACAAGGTTATGGTATGTTGAAGGTCCCGCTTACATATATAGTTGAAGACTATAACATATAGAATTGATATATGTAAATTAGATTTATCAACACTATCATTATTAGCTGACTAATTTTAAAGGTGGAAATAATTGATGCTGAAAAGTTTTGAAATCGACGAGGAAGGGGAAAATGCACTTTTGACAGAGGGAGGTGCAAAAATATGTGTAGAAAGGGACATAGGAACGTTATAATAGTTTCGACATTGTGAACAGGATTGGTGGAAAACAGAAAAACTGGTTCAGATTATATCAAATGGTCTGATTGTCCCCAAGGCAAGATTATAAAGCTACATATTTTTAATTTTATATCAAAACAATGCCGAAGGCTGAACATTTTGCCATACAAAAGGAGTATTGTGTGTCACAATGATCATGAACAATTCGACTCTCCTTTGCGGTATGGTACAGCTTTGAGAATTTTTTTTCGTTTCAAAATTTTTTATCGACTTTGCTAATTTGTTCTCATAAAACCATGATAATTGCATCATAACATGTTTGAATGTAAGAATTTTGGTCCGTTTAAGTCAATCTCATTTATCAGACGACCAGACTTATATGTCTGCTGTATCATTAAAAAGAAAATATGAATTCATATTCAAAATTTTGTGCTGTCTCATATCACGGATTTGTGTTGCGGAAAAAGCATCTTAATAGCGTTTTGAAGTGGGGGGCCGGGGTTTGTTTTACCATTTTTATAAGCTTGCATGTTTTAACTGGAAAAAGGTGGGAGAGGGCTGCAACCCCAGCTCCCCGACTCCGCGGTCCCTTTTCTGTGTGTAGCCTATATGTGTGTCATTTTCATATCTTTATTTTATAATTTTTTTGCGGGGATGGTGGTTAAAGTTTCAGTACATGGCAACCATTGAGCACCCACGCAGATATGTACAC
>BQKZ01000205.1:0-10503 GCA_036244855.1 Temnopleurus reevesii | reverse complement strand
AGCTCATTATTGATACACACAGAGCTTTAGTACAGGGCTTTGACTTTCACTTTTATTTCACTCCTAATTACATATTCAAAGCATTGTTTTAGGAAAGATCATTTACTAGAAAACTGTAATACGTTTTGCCATGATATTTTACAGTATTTGAGAATAAGTTGTATAACTTCCAACATCATACCACTAGCATTTATAACAAAAATGAAGGTCAAAGTAACCTATGTTTTTTGTGGAATTTATTGCATCAAGAAAAGTGTTCAGCAGTTAATGGGTTAAACTTCTATATTTCAACAAATTCTAATAGAAACATAAAAAACAGCACATAACGAACTAAACTAAAGTATCAATTTTTGACTACACATGTTGAGTAAAAATTCCATTACAGTGAAATTGCTTGCAACAAAAAATTCTAACCTTTGGGAGAATAGATATTCAATGCATTTTGGCACGGAGCCTTGGTCCTTTCTTAAATTTTGTTTTGCATCATTTTTTTTTATAAACCAAATTTCCTCTAGAATTGTTATTTTTTTCTTTGCCCCTCTTCTTTCCTTTTGATCGTTTTCATTCCCCTGGCGCGGGCTTACGAGCCCGTGAAGAAAATTGTTACACATTCCAGACCCTGAAATGAAGTTTTCACTCAACCCTACTTATGAGGGGCGCAAATTCCTGAAAATTGTAATATTCCTTGCAAATATGAGCATTCAGCGAATTTCACAAAGTGTTTATGGATTGTTTCTGCAGTGATATGCGCTATATAAATACTGTATATATATTATTATTGTTTACTATTGTTAAAATACTTCAATATATTAAAAAAAAAACGATGAAAATTGATATGAGAGCTGCCTTCCGGTTTGCGTAAACTCATTAGAATTACATTCTTCTTTTCTTCTACTTTTTCAGGGGAGGGGGCGTTTTATGCTCCTGAAAGATCGGCCCCCGTGTCCCTCCACAATATACGCCACGAACTCAACTTTCTCTCTGTGATCCCCAGTTTCATTTTCTCTCTCATTTTTGGTATTTTACCCCCTCTCTTGGCCATACTCTCACTTTCTTTTATTCCACCCCTCTCTCTCTCTTTCCCTCTTGGGCTCGAACTTTTGAACTCACCTTTTATGTTGCTCTTTCTTAGTACAACATGCACACGTAATCTTTCTTACACAACCATACAAAATAAGTAACAACGGCCTCTATAAGAAAATATAACACAACGAATGAATTGTCTCATAACCATTTTCCAAATCCAGCATGTATTCGATTTCAAATGCTATGACAGGAAGATTGATGTAAAGTCAGCACATGCTTAAACCGCGCCCAGCTGAGTATTGGAATGTAGGCCTATGCAATGCTTAACATGAAATATTAATATAAGCCTGTCATAAAGGCTTGCCCGAGATACGCCCATTCCAAAAGTTAATAGCATAACAAATGTACATTGGTGAATGTTAAATATGACAAAGGAAAACAGGGCCGACAAGAAACAATCGTCAAATGTTTACATTATCAATACTGTAAAACGAAGTGAATGAGAATACCATGGTAAATAGGGAAAGGCTTTTAATTCCCCTCTTAAATATACTAATGTTATTTGCTTCCTTCTTTTTCCGAAAAAAAGTAAGGGGCTGCCATCCCCCAGTTCCACGATCCCTGCCTGACTATGGCTCATTGAGTATTGCCAATATTTTTTCGGTCACGTATTCAGACGCAGATGGTTGGAAAATTTATTCCCATAATTGTGATCTCGGAATAAAATCAAATCGAAAGAAGATCAAATTTCAAATCCTACTGAGCTTTAGTTGATGTGGTATAATACCATCACCCATATCACTGGTATGATCCCCATGGCTGACTTGTAGAGCGTGCCAGAATAATATCTACAGGAGGGCGGGGAACATTATTAATGTGCTCTCATTGCCAAGATCATAAAACTACTTCTATTTTCATCCTCAGTTTCGGTCTTTTGAAAAGTCCTGAAGTATTTTAGAGCTGAGAGAGTACCAGCTTTATTTTTTGGCTTTGGGTTTAAAACCCCCGTTATTAGAGCATCTTGATTTCACTTGTTTATTTTTTGGTCCATATTTAAAAAAGAAATTCATGATTCATGATGGCGCGAAGCATTTATCAATGAGCCACCCAAAGAAAATCAATGCTTTGTCAACCAAACTTAACGCAAATGCTAAAATTGTCATTTACAAAACAAAATTGTCAATGAATTACACATAAGAAAGGTGAAGAGCTGGTTTTAGCACTCGAATGGCCATATTAAGGTTTTTGGTGCTTGCATTATTAACTTGAAGTGTGAAATGAAAGTATTATATTTTTCACCAAACGTGCTTATTAAACACCTCCTGTTTCAAACTTTGTGGTAAAAGTTAGTTTGTTTTAAGCACTTGCTTCAACACTATCATTTTTATAGAGTGTATTAATTTTGCTGCATTTGGTTCCCAGGGGCCAGTTGCTCGAAATGGGGCCTGTAACATATAAGATGCAATTAAACTTACGATAAATATCTATCGTAAGTCTATGGAAAAACATGTACCAAAGAGTTACGATTAATTGCAAAATATGTCGTATATCTTTTATGTTACAGGCCCATGGTCTTCGCTATCCTGTTCATGCTAAGGCGTCTTAAGTTCTTGCGACGCTAATGTCTACGTTACGAGGATGGCACAAGAAGTCAAGACGTCTTAGCAAGAAGAGGATAGCTAAGCCCATTTCGAGCAATCGGCCCCAGGAGGCTAGTCGATTTCACCACACCCCTCTCTTGCGAACTTTTCAAGAGAGGCAATAACAAAACAGACAGGCTACTATTCTTGATTAATGGAGGATGCTTATTGGAGGATGATAGGTGCTTATGATCAAGATGTCAACTAAATGGCTGACTCATATTGTTCGTCTCTTGAACTCGTTGTCGATTCGTCTTGTTTCCAATCGTGTTGGTCCGTTTCTTTCCTCTTTGTTATTTCCCTTTTTCTTGAAAGTTATCATTAGGCCTATAATGTTCACATTCTATAAAGTATCAAAATAACGCCGCTTGGTTGAAAATATAAAATGTTTAAGATGGTTGATGTTATACACGCGCCGGGGCTACCTGTTAGCACATGTATAGGCCTACGATTTTTTTTAGCTCAGTGGTCATACAGGTCATTGGCAAATTAATGAGGGAACACATTAATCATATGATTTGATTGACTCAAATGAGGGACCCGTAGCGTGAATAGGATGAAATTATTGCTCCCCAGCGAGGCTAAATCAGTGTTATACCAAGTCAACCGAGCTGAAATTGATGTGAAATTATCGTGGAGTGATTGTGCTCTAAGAAAAAAGGGTGCACATAGGGTGCAGGGCTTTGCGAAAGGGTGCAATCTGCCGCAAAACTCGAAAAGGTGCATTATTGCACCCTTATTTGATTTGATTTCTTTTCCATTTCAATAACATTTTCACAATTTGAAAGTGAAATCATAATGATTTGCAAAAGAAATGATAATATTTACATATCATCGATTACATGAATTAATAATGACTATTATCTGAGCGGCAAAGCTTATCAAGCATGCAAAAAGCGAGGTTAATCAGTAACTTGAAAAGGCTGAAAAATTGGAAAAAAATGGATCCTTTGTTTGATGCAATTTAAAGTAATTATTCATGCTCGCTATTTTATTCAAAATTATAGATTGTGATAGAACTTTGTGTAAACCCATCTATCTGAAGCGTTAGTTATACATACATTTAATGGAGTTGTACATTTTGGAACGTTTTTGCAAGATAATATATCAACTTCCCGTCAAGGAATGATGAACGCCATTGACAAAGGATCTCTAGACTAACGATTTTTTTTTTATGTCCGAATATCAGTCGGTCAATAAGAGCCGGTAGCAGAGCTCAGTAAATAACTCGTTTTTACTTTGAATGAAATGATCCTTCATGGCGCAGGTTCAATCCTCCACAAACACCACCTTTTTGTTTAGATTTAATGGTGCAATAATGCACCCTAAAATGTGCTTCTGCAACTTTGGGGGTTATGTAGATCATTTTGGTGTGTTCGATTGAACTCCGAGTCCTAGTAGCAGGCCTGATTAGATACAATTTCACACAGCCTACCTGATATTGCAAGGCAACTTTATACCAGGATGTTACATTTGAGACACAGTTCTAGAGATGTTTTCCCAAACAAGTTAGTGTATCATCGGATATTTATAATTTCTCCAACTTTGGTTCCCATGACCGATTTTGTTGTATTCTGCACCTTTGAAGAGGTATGCATCATACTTCAACAATGGGAGCATGTATTAAGTTGGATGATTCGAATTTAAGGGGCACATGAACTTTCTATTTTTCTCAAAAACGATGACTAATTCGATTTGACGTCCATTTAAGAATTTTCAACCTGATTCTCTCGTACAACTTGAATGTAATATCGAATTTCCGAAACTACAAGTTCAGTGTCGCTGGCCCCAGGGCAACTTGGATGTATGGAAGTAGTAGAACAGAATATTTTGGCGTAAACACGACACCCCGCGTCGGATTCTTGTACCCGGTAGTTTTGGGAGCTGGTATCTAAATAGGGGGTTATAGGTATACATCGTGTACCTTATTTTGACCAAGCACGTTTTCAGAGAACGTGGTGGAACGGTTCTATTCCATATTTTAAATTGAAATATTATACCCTATCACCTCTGTCGAATCTATGAAGGAAGACGCTGATATGTGTTGGAAAGTTATGTAAGATAACGTACCGGGGGGGGGGGGGGGGGGGGGGGGGGTAGGAATGGGAAGCAGGTATCCGAATCATGTTGATGTCTTCATGTCGAAACGATAGTTATCTTGATCATGAATTTATAAAAATATCTTAATTATTTGTTCTATGATTATGTGTGTTCTCAGATAGCATGCACCAGTACATCTGAATCAAGAACAAAATCTAATGTCAATGATACCTGTCCCAGCCGAACAAAACATTGTGTCTCTGTAATGTTAAATCAACATCGTATCATTTAGCGATCCAATATTATGATATCAAATATCCCAAAACTTCTGGTCGACTTTTCTGATTTTTTTTATTCTGTAAGTGTTCCTACTACATTTAGAATGAAATAAAAAATAAAAAAACTTCATCGTTTACATTTTCCTCTTTTTATTCAAATGCCCATAGCCATAGCTCCCTTTCAAGTGCAACCGAAACCATGGCAACCCGTTGAACAATTGTATGTCCTCATGGCAACAACAACGCCTAAAATACTTGCAAAAGTACGATTCTTTTGCCACTGCAAACAGTTAAGATTGAACACCTAGTTAATAGAAATTTGGCAAATGAATATCAGAATATGATACAATGATACAATGAAATTCAGACATTTCAACCCAATGTTAAGAAAACGAAGGAGATCTGAGGCAAAACTTGATTAAACAACATACTTTACGACACTCTCGATATTTTAGGACACTTATCTGTGATGACATATAAAAAACCGTTTTTCTTATTCATTCAATTCATTCAAATACGTTTATTCAATTTCGTTAAAATACAACACATAAACAAAATGAGTACAATAAAATACATTAAAAGACATAAAACAATCAACAAGACAGTAAATTGNTAATGATTTGCAAAAGAAATGATAATATTTACATATCATCGATTACATGAATTAATAATGACTATTATCTGAGCGGCAAAGCTTATCAAGCATGCAAAAAGCGAGGTTAATCAGTAACTTGAAAAGGCTGAAAAATTGGAAAAAAATGGATCCTTTGTTTGATGCAATTTAAAGTAATTATTCATGCTCGCTATTTTATTCAAAATTATAGATTGTGATAGAACTTTGTGTAAACCCATCTATCTGAAGCGTTAGTTATACATACATTTAATGGAGTTGTACATTTTGGAACGTTTTTGCAAGATAATATATCAACTTCCCGTCAAGGAATGATGAACGCCATTGACAAAGGATCTCTAGACTAACGATTTTTTTTTTATGTCCGAATATCAGTCGGTCAATAAGAGCCGGTAGCAGAGCTCAGTAAATAACTCGTTTTTACTTTGAATGAAATGATCCTTCATGGCGCAGGTTCAATCCTCCACAAACACCACCTTTTTGTTTAGATTTAATGGTGCAATAATGCACCCTAAAATGTGCTTCTGCAACTTTGGGGGTTATGTAGATCATTTTGGTGTGTTCGATTGAACTCCGAGTCCTAGTAGCAGGCCTGATTAGATACAATTTCACACAGCCTACCTGATATTGCAAGGCAACTTTATACCAGGATGTTACATTTGAGACACAGTTCTAGAGATGTTTTCCCAAACAAGTTAGTGTATCATCGGATATTTATAATTTCTCCAACTTTGGTTCCCATGACCGATTTTGTTGTATTCTGCACCTTTGAAGAGGTATGCATCATACTTCAACAATGGGAGCATGTATTAAGTTGGATGATTCGAATTTAAGGGGCACATGAACTTTCTATTTTTCTCAAAAACGATGACTAATTCGATTTGACGTCCATTTAAGAATTTTCAACCTGATTCTCTCGTACAACTTGAATGTAATATCGAATTTCCGAAACTACAAGTTCAGTGTCGCTGGCCCCAGGGCAACTTGGATGTATGGAAGTAGTAGAACAGAATATTTTGGCGTAAACACGACACCCCGCGTCGGATTCTTGTACCCGGTAGTTTTGGGAGCTGGTATCTAAATAGGGGGTTATAGGTATACATCGTGTACCTTATTTTGACCAAGCACGTTTTCAGAGAACGTGGTGGAACGGTTCTATTCCACAGATTACATTAAAACATTATACCTAACATTATACCCAATCACCTCCGTCGAAGACCTGATATGTGCTGGGAAGTTGTGTAGGATCACGGACATGGGGGAGGGTAGGAGGAATCTGGGAATGGGAAACAGGCATCCCAACCGTGTTGTTATCCGAATGTCGAAACGATGGTTGCTTTAATCATGAGTTGCGAATTTCGATATTTTGAATAAGAATAGGAAAAAATGAGAAGAGATTCTGAGGAAAAATTAGATTAAATGTCGTACTTCACAATGCTCTCTACATTTTAGCACATTTCCTGTGATGAAATGATAAACATATCCAAAAACGTTTCTTTTCTTAATATTATATCTGTTATGCAATAGCTCCATTACGCCATCGTTAATAGTATCTCGTTTTGGAATTTAAATTTGAAAACATAATAATGTATTCGCACACAACAAAACTTTGTACTTGTGCTTTAAAGTTGTTACAGCAAACCCTGAGAAAGAGAGTTTTGCGTAATGGTTGCCGGAAGAGGTTTGATGTTAATGCAAAGTGAAAGAGGGAGGGCAGAGGGTATGTACAGGCTAATGGTATATACTCCAGATCAATTTCAGAGTTATTTTGGGGAGTCGGTACCGTGGCTTGGGGACACAACTGAAAGGCTATAATCGGAGACAGACCTTCAGCTCCAACTAGTTCTTGCAGCTTTCTAAAGGTGATGTCAAGCTTTTGTTTTCTATTAAGTCGGTGTTTTTCTACCTCGACCTCTTTCCCCAACACATCAGCTTGATGTATGTAAACGCCGAATGGAACAAGAAAGTGGGTCATACCAAGGAAGCTGCTCGATACCGTATTACAACTAATTGTTGTTTCTTTCAGGCTTGAAGGGGGCACCCATTTCCATAACGCCCCAGTCACATAGGAGCCCGGACTGAACACGATTCAACACGATTCAGTCGTGTTCAATCGTGTTACTTCCGGGTTTCAATGTGGGCCTTAAAGGGGAACTACACTCAGACATTAAATTGCTATCATTAAACGAAGAAAAATAAGATGAACAAACTGTGAAAATTTGAGCAAAATCAGACAATGCATTCAAAAGTTATGAATTTTCAAAGTTTTGATATACATCCCTCATGGGCTCCTTAAATTGGCAAATGTACAAGCACAAAATAGCTGCGAACATGGAGAACTTTCCATTCGCTTTGTACACAAAATTTCACATTTTCCTCATTTTCCAGAAGAGTAGACAAAATTTTGTTTCTTCGGTTAAATATATTATAGCCACATCAATTCTGCAAGCATTCCAGAAAGAACGGTGTTGATTCCTCATTTGAAATATGATATTGATCCATTTTCAATAAATTTATATACAAAGTGAATGAGAAGTTCTCCATGTATGACATCACNAGACAGTATTGAGGAGATTGATGATAGAGGCGGTTTCGATTCGTGAAGTAGCAGGTAGTGCTTGAATATACATATCTTGATTACAAAATATTTGGGAAAAAAACGTTTTACACTGCCAAAAGGATTGGGCAATAATTTTCTGCCGGTGTTAAGAAAAATTTACCTTATTAGTATAATATTATCAATTTCAATAATTGTTAGGTAAGTTAAAAATATAGTAACGTAGAGCATGAATATTTGCTAGATGTGGAAAACATTGCGAAATAGTTGGTTGTTTTGACATTTTGCTTAACATTTCTTGCAGTGTTGCCATTTAACAACACGCTGTGGATAGAATTATCGGTTTAAATCTATTAAAACTATTATAGAATTTTATTGAATTTGCTTTAGATTTGGCCCGTTACAAAAGAAAGTACACGAATTTTTCCATACTTTTAACCAACAGCATTGTAGACTGTATATTTTCCTTTTCACATTGCGCTTTGGTAGCACCCAATGGTAAGCGATTTTTTCGAGTCCAAAGTTCGCGCAAGTTCATCACCAATCGCCTCTCATCGTAAACAGTAACCATCGGTCTGATCAAAAGAAACGCGTTAACATCGAACAAATGGTATAAAATACCACAAGATCATTGAATATTACGTAATCCAAGAAAGTTCTACGACTTCTCAGAGTTTTTCATTCATTCCTTCGCATTATACCGCTAAGTAGTGCAATAAAGACACCATTAAGAGAGTAATTACTTGGACGTTGAGAGTATAGGACTTTTGTAGAGGGGAGGTACGTTGCTTATTTAAGTATACGTTTCTGGAAACACATATAAAACCAATCTTCTCTTTTTATTTGCCAGAATTACTTATACTTAAGTCATTTGAGTATATTAGAGGTATGATGACAGGAAAACTAGGAAAAAGGGTTCCTGTTCGAATCCATTCTTGAAGTTAATTCCATTCTGCAATAAATTCGATCATATTGGAACACAAAATCAGGTCAGGCGAACGAATTAATTATTCCTCGAAAGCCTAAGCCCCACCTAGGTAGGTATAATTATGATAATTGTTGTGGTGAAAGGGAATTCAACGACATACACTGTACCGACATAGCTGGTCACTGCTTTCGATCGATGTACAGATTCATATGACATCAAACATAAACTCACTGGCCCGTATTCCGATAGCGAGGTTTAAGTTAACCCTGGTCTAAATCTGTGGTTTAAGTATGGGTAGACAAAAGTGCCAAAATGTTATTTACAATGAATAATTCGTATGATAACAGCTCTCTTTTCCCACACTCTAATAATGTAGAAAACTATTGAAGTTTTTATTCCGAGACAGTTTTAAATAATATGAGTGCCAAATATGCTGGTAAATTAAACATCGATTATTATAGATTCACGCGACTTTTGGCTCTCCATACTTAAACCACAGATTTAAACCAGGGTTAACTTAAACCTCGCTATCGGAATACGGGCCAGTATCTGTGAATGGTGACCTCGCATATCGTAGAAATAAGTCAAAGTATCCGCTTGAGGCTAACGAGCGTTTTGATGTCCTAATGTCCGTTAGTCAATAAGAGTGAATACATAGCTCAGTCGGCAGACTGTATTACACCGTTAGCAGGGCTCCCCATATTGTATTTAGGTTTCATCTTTGGTGGTGCAAAATTTCTACTTTATTTCCATTTGTATACATTTGGATTTTCTATTTCCATAAACACCACCACCCTCGCACGTCTTACACGAATACTCTCTCATTCTAGTCGTTTATGGTTCATTTGCCTCATTTAGATGCATTTATATTGATCTTAATAAAAATCCAACCCTATTTAGCAGTGAAATCCTTATTCTCAATTGCCAAATATTGGCAGCCCTGCCATTACAACCACCATGACGACTACGACGACCACCATCACCCTGGCCAGGAAGATGGGTCGCCAATCATAATACACCAGCGAGACAGCACGGTGTCCTGACAACGGTATAAACATGCCGAGAGAAACAACAACACTGTCACGATACATCATCCAATGATGATGGGCTACTCAGCTTGCAGCTCATCCCCAGGGGCGTCCAGAGGCGTACCAATGCTGAGCCGGAGGGGTGGGGGATGGGGAGGGGGGAGGGGGCTCTTACCATTCAGTACTTGTAATGGAGGAACATGATGATATGAAAAAAACTACGAGAACGGTACAGAAATACGAATCTGAAAGATAAGGGAAATTCACAAAAATACAGACTAAGGCCCCAGTCACATAGAGGCCCGGAAGCAACATGATTCAACACGACTCTTTGTTAATTCAAAGTTAACTGCCTCAGATCAAACAGTCGTGTTA
>BQKZ01000204.1:182844-195492 GCA_036244855.1 Temnopleurus reevesii | reverse complement strand
GCTATGAGAACTCCCAAAATAGCCCAGCATAGTCAGGATTAAGGAGGATTCCGTGCCAGAAAAATCTTGCATTGATTGAAAGCGAAAAAAATTGGACGAACAAATAAGAAAAAGTTTGAACGAAATCGGACAATAAATAAGACAGTTATTTGAAAGAAATGTAAACAATATTCAGGTAGTTATATTTCATGTGCTTTTTATCAAACTCATATTAAATAGCTAGAAAACAGTATAAGACGCTTCAAAGTCAGATTTCAAATACTAAAACAATGTTTCTGTATAAGGTATTTCTCCCATCAATAATAAAATAAAATACATATTTTTAATGGACCCAATTTAGTACTGATATATACGTGATACATGTTATGAATTCAAAATTCATAATGAACCAAAGCAGGCAATTTTGTATGCTACCATATCAAAATCATATAAAGGGAAACATACATTACACAATTCCAGTAATTTATTTATTTATTTATTTATTATCCCTGACTCACACACGCTTGTTTTAGATCCTTCCATATTTTATTCATCGTACCCCCTTTATATCTCAACTCAAATCTTTGCTCTTTAAACTGCCGGAATTGCAGTTCTGGGTCGGTCAGTGGAAGTGCACATCATATTTACATTTATTTAATTGATGCCCAATGTTTTAGTTAGTTTGTCCATGTTATCTGTGTACTAATTATTTTTCTCCTCTTTATCTTCACTTGATTTACCGGGTTATTAATAATCTTTCCGAAATGAGAATACTGTACGCTTAGAAACATCCATATTAAATGCTCAATAAATGTTATGTATTATTATTATTATTCATGCTCCTTCCTGGCACAAAACAGACAACATTATAAATATCATATCAAACAAAAAATCAATAAAATATGAAACCAGTTGAGTAATAAATTGCGTCAGGCTTAGTTTTCAAATACTAACTGTCTGACTATTCCTCCCATCAATATTACAATACAAAATTAATACATATTTTAATGGACCAAATTTAGTACTGAACGAGGTTATGAACTTAAATTCATAATGATGAATAAAAAACAGGGAATATTGTATGCTAACATATCCAAATTGTACAAACTGCAACATTTATCATGTATATTACACAAGCATCAGATTATCATAAGATGAAATAATTATTTTTANAAATCATATAAAGGGAAACATACATTACACAATTCCAGTAATTTATTTATTTATTTATTTATTATCCCTGACTCACACACGCTTGTTTTAGATCCTTCCATATTTTATTCATCGTACCCCCTTTATATCTCAACTCAAATCTTTGCTCTTTAAACTGCCGGAATTGCAGTTCTGGGTCGGTCAGTGGAAGTGCACATCATATTTACATTTATTTAATTGATGCCCAATGTTTTAGTTAGTTTGTCCATGTTATCTGTGTACTAATTATTTTTCTCCTCTTTATCTTCACTTGATTTACCGGGTTATTAATAATCTTTCCGAAATGAGAATACTGTACGCTTAGAAACATCCATATTAAATGCTCAATAAATGTTATGTATTATTATTATTATTCATGCTCCTTCCTGGCACAAAACAGACAACATTATAAATATCATATCAAACAAAAAATCAATAAAATATGAAACCAGTTGAGTAATAAATTGCGTCAGGCTTAGTTTTCAAATACTAACTGTCTGACTATTCCTCCCATCAATATTACAATACAAAATTAATACATATTTTAATGGACCAAATTTAGTACTGAACGAGGTTATGAACTTAAATTCATAATGATGAATAAAAAACAGGGAATATTGTATGCTAACATATCCAAATTGTACAAACGGCAACATTTATCATGTATATTACACAAGCATCAGATTATCATAAGATGAAATAATTATTTTTATCAATTATCATCTCAAATAATTAAAAAACTAATATGAAACTAGTTGGATAATAAAATTGCTTGAAGGTTAGATTTCACAGTATTTCTCCCATCAATGTTGCAATACAAAATTAATACACATTTTTAATGCACTCAATTTAGTACTGATCATTTTTATGAATTTAAATTCATAATGATAAATAAAAGACAGGGAATATTGTATGCTAACATATCCAAATTGTAAATATGGCAATATATATTAGACGATTCAAGTACTTTATTATTCCCCCACTCATGCATTCACGGTGACATATGCTTGTTTCAGATTCTTTCAGATATCCCCCTTTAAGTGAGGGAAATTGTTTCTTTTGAGATTTTGCCCCCCCCCCCCTCCCCGTGTAGTAGGCAGGCACTTGAAAATATCCCGATATTTAAGGGTTTTGCCCATTTAGCCCTTATAATAATATGAATAATAATAATATAATAATAATAATAATAATAATATAATAATAATATAACTTATATAGCGCTGGTATCCGCCAGGCTCTGACGCTCATGGCTGTGACGCTCATGGCGCGTATTACAAGTTTTTGAAAAGAAAAGGAAAATCGCCATTAATCAAAGATATTTTGTGGAAAATTTGTCAAAGAGAGACAGATTTCAGTGACTGTTCGGGACTTTTCCCCAGACTTGTGCCCTTCCCCCATAACCCTTCAATCAGGAACACGCATGCAGTAAATTCGACCCCCTGGGTGGGGGCGGCGACCTTTTCCATTGCAACGAACATTTCAAATGCATAAAGAACATCAAAACAAACAGGTGGTAAAGCTTACAAAAGCAAACTTTGAGAATTGCACATAGATTTCTACAACTTTTCGGGACCTTTCCCCTGACTTGTGCCTTTGAAATACACCCCTATTCCCCCCAAATCAGGAACACATATGCAGTAAATTCGGCCCCCTGGGTATGGTGAGGGTGGACTTAAAACATTTCAAATAGACTATCAAAAGAAACTGATGGTACACGTTTTCTTAAGGCAAATTTGGAGAATTGCACATGCAATCACATATGAAATAGTACAAAAGTTATAAAAAGTTATCACAATAATGACATTGTTTACCATTAATATTTACTACACCCAGGAGTATGAAAGACAGTAGTAACTAACAGACTTAGCCTCAAGAATGCCTACACAAAATAAAGATAGCAAGTATTGCACAAAATATGTTAAAAATAAGGATAAAAGCACCACAATGCTTGCTCTGTAACAACCTTATTTCTAAAAATCATGAAATGAAAGACATTTTCCCAATTTGTTGAATAGGCTTTTTAAATACAAATTTTATATCTATATACATGTAGCCTAGTAGATCAAAATTATTGATGTATCAATTCATAGAAAATATGCTTTAAAATTGTACACAATCTCTCTTACGATTTTGTCTCCTCTCTTTCTCTGATTATTTTCCTTTAAGCATCTTTAAGAATATCAATAACTTCATAGCACAAGTCATAACAGTTCTTTATTCTCATTTTGCCAATATAACGGTACTATTTCATTTCATTTTTAGTAGGTGTATGAGTATCAGTACACTTTTGTTCTGTATGATGAGAATTAGTCTATTTTTACGAGAATCTGTACCAGTATCAGTGTCATTTTGAGCATCTGTATGAGTCTTATTCGGTGGAACCTCTGCATGAAGCTCTGTATCACTTTGAGTATATAAGTATATATATATATATATGAGAGTCACCTTTGAGCATTGTATAAGTATCGGTCCCCTTTTGATCATCTCTATAAGAATCAGCTTCTTTTTCAGCATCTTCTTAAAAATATTTAGAAAAATCAGTCTCTATTTTGAACATCTGTATTAGTATCAATGTCCTTTTGAGCATCTGTACAAGTATCAATGTCATTTTGAGCATCCGCTGGAGATTTAGTCTGATTCTGAGTATCTGTTTGAGATTCAGTCTCACTAAGAGCATCCGTATGACAATCAATCCTCTCCTGTGCATCTGTATGATTATCAGTCCCTTCTTGTGCACCGGCTACAGAACCAGCATCCTCTTGAGCACCAGTCTTTCTCTGAGCATCCGTTAATTCACGAGCAATGCGATCGACCTCCTCCTTGAACTCTCCCGTCTTGACAGACAACAGACCAAAAATACTGTCCAGTTTGGTCAGATCAGGCCGCTGGCTGTTGAACTTGAACTGCATCGGTTGAATACCTTCCTCCCTGAGTTGGTGGCACATTTGACCACGGTTATGCTGGCTGTATAGGAAGGAGATAAAGACCAGCTTGGTGTCCGCGTATACCTCATCCCGGTATTTCTTGAAGAGTGGGAGGAAGCTGGAATCAGAAGATGGGAAAAATGTATGTTAGAAATACTTTGTGAATATAATTCTTGTTCGGGTGAAGAAAAAGAAACTTAGAATGAAAATTGATGAGAATAATAATCATTATAAAAATTCAGCAGAAGATTGTAGTTGATTGATTTTCCATAAAATTATTCTGGAGCTGCAGGAAATATCATGTAGGACCAGCATAGTAAATGAAAGACAAAATCATTCAATTTTCTCCCCACTATTTTCTTATTACTCTGGCATTCTTTTACACATTTTTTTTCTTTCCGGGTTCTATGTTTTCCAAATATCACATTCGAGCAAACAATGTTCTGCCATGTTGTACATATTTGTGAGTACACCTCCTCTGACCAAGACAATTAATATGTTGAGGCATTGAAAACGATTACTGGTCCTAAAGCTTTTCGAGGGGTTGGCACTCTGCAAGCCCAGCTTTTAGTACATGTATAGATCCCTCCATTTCCAGTCCCATCATTATTTTTGTTGTTAGATCTTATTATTGTATCCCATGTTGACTTTTAATGTATGAATTTATTCATGTATCATGATTTATTTGCAACTTTGAATGGATTTTTAAAAAATAATATTTTGATTTGATTGGAAATGAAAATAAACTAAATTGAAACTGAAAACTGAACTGCAAATAACTGTAAAAAGTCTTACTAGTATCCACCGGTGGGTGATTGTTGGTTCTCATCCTCATCCGTAACAACAACGAAGGTCTTGATGACCTCTTTTCGTTCGTAGTAGGGCCAGAGACTGGCAGCTGGAGCAGTTCCACTTCCTGTGTCCATGCTACGCGCCATTTCAATAACCTGAAAGATGTCAATAAAATCACAGTAAAAATAACAGTAAAAGTTAAAGTAAAAAAGAGGGTGATTGCCGATCCTCTTCCTCATCAGAATCAACAAAATATATTCATGATCTCTTGTAGTAGAGCCAAAGACTAGCTGTGTGATGCAGTTCCCTTCCTGTGTTCATGCTACACGCCATCTCAATGACCTGATCGATGTAGATAAAAATGCTAAATAATGATGGTAAGAACGAGCAGAAGAGAAACAATTTCAAGCAACAGACATAAAAGGTTGGAAAGAATATCGACAGCAATATCGACAGCAGGAAGGTTGGGATTTCTGAATCATATCAGTCAAAAGACTAGCTAATGGAGCCTGATTGTTTACTGTGTCCATGCTACATGGCATCTCATAAACCTCAATGGATGAAAATGATAACTATAAATGATGGTAGGGATAAGCATAAATTTCCTTCCAAAGCAGAATAATGGTATTTTGACAAAAGCCTGGATGACCTCTTTCTGTTTTAGTAGGGCCAGAAACTGACAGCTGGAGCAGTTCCGCTTCCTGTGTCCATGCTGCACGCCATCTAAATAACCTGAAAGATGTAGATAAAATGACTATTCATAAAGGTGGCAAGAATTAGCAGAAAAGCACAAAAAGAAGAAATAAAAGAGCGAAAAAATTCCACTAATGATGGAAAGGTTGAGATTTCTCATCCTCATTAGTAACAACAACGAAAGTCTTGATGACCTCTTTCCGTTCGTAGTAGGGCCAGAGACTGGCAGCTGGAGCAGTTCCGCTTCCCGTGTCCATGCTACAAGCCATTTAAATGACCTAAACGATGTAGATAATAACAATTATTCATAATGGTGGCGAGAATTAGCAGAAAAGCACAAAAAGAAGAAAGCTAAGAGAAAATTTTTTTCCACTAATGGTTGGAGTTTATCATCCTCATCCGTAACAACGACAAAAGTCTTGATGACCTCTTTCCGTTCGTAGTAGGGCCAGAGACTGGCAGCTGGAGCGGTTCCGCTTTTTGTGTCCATGCCACAAGCCACCTCAATGAGTGACAGATGTAGATAAAAATGATAAATAATGATGGTAAGAATAAGCAGAAAAGCACAAAAAGAAGAAAGCTAAGAGAAAAATTTTCCACTAATGATGGAGAGATTGGAGTTCTCATCCTCATCTGTAACAACAACAAAAGTCTTGATGACCTCTTTCCGTTCATAGTAAGGCCAGAGACTGGCAGCTGGAGCGGTTCCGCTTCCCGTGTCCATGCTACACGCCATTTCAATGACCTAAAAGATGTGGACAAAAATGATAAATAACGATGGTAAAAATTAGCAGAAAAGAAAAAACTTTAATCAACAGGTTGGAATCTATCATCCTCATCAGAAACGACAACGAAAGTCTTGATGAACTCATTCTGTCATAGTAAGGCCAGAGACTGGCAGCTGGAGTCATTCTGTGTCCATGTTACATGCCATCTTAATAACTTAAAGATGCGGATAAAATGATTATTCATAATGGTGGCAAGAATTAGCAGAAAAGCACAAAAAGAAGGAAGCGAAGAGCACAAATTTTCCACCAATGATGGAAAGGTTGGGATTTCTCAACCTCATTGGTAACGACAACAAAAGTCTTGATGACCTCTTTCTGTTTGTAGTAGGGCCAGAGACTGGCAGCTGGAGCGGTTCCGCTTCCTGTGTCCATGCTACACACCATCTCAATGACCAAAGAGATACACAGTCAACTCTGTGAAGGTTGCAACTTGTCTACAGGTGTCTTGTTCAAAAGTTGCAATTGATCGGAACAAAATTGAACTACAACACTTGGAATCCATTTTATATAGATTACTTGTTGCAATGTTAGGAAAGCCTCGGGTCGCATTTCGGGTCAATAATAACAAATTTTGTGTATAAAGAATGCATCAAATTTGCATCTTTTAGTAAACCCACCTACTCGGGATATGCCTCAACTATAACCTTATACTAACCTCGGAAACAGTCGTCGGAACCTTATCAGGAACATAGTCTTCACCGCAGAAAAATGAGAGCTTTGCGTCAGTGATGGCTGCTAGAAGCCCTGCAATGATAGTACTAGTTGTGATGGCGATTCCCATGGACGGAGACATGTCCCCAAGTACAGCCACAGGGCCTTCCAATGGAACCCTGAAACAAACAAACAAACAAGTAAACAAACGAAGATAACAAATAAACAAAGAATGTGAGCTTTGCGTCAGTGATAGCTACCATAAGACCTGCAATGATAGTACTGGTTGTGACGGTGATTCCCATGGACGGAGACATGTCCCCAAGCACAGCCACAGGGCCTTCCAATGGAACCCTGAAACAAACGAACAAACAAACAAAATAAATAAATAAGCAAACAAAGATTGAGAGCTCTGCACCTGTGATAGCCCAAGAAGACCTGGAATGATAGGACTGGTTGTGATGGCAATTCCCATGGATGGNCTAATGGAGCCTGATTGTTTACTGTGTCCATGCTACATGGCATCTCATAAACCTCAATGGATGAAAATGATAACTATAAATGATGGTAGGGATAAGCATAAAATTCCTTCCAAAGCAGAATAATGGTATTTTGACAAAAGCCTGGATGACCTCTTTCTGTCGTAGTAGGGCCAGAGACTAGCAGCTGGGGCCGTTCCGCTTCCTGTGTCCATGCTACAAGCCATCTCAACGACTGACAGATGTACGGCCATGTTTTGGCAAACGGGCGTATGTATGTATCACAGCGCCAAGTAAAAAGCTGAGGAAATCGGCCTTTAAGTTTTTCACCTATTTTTCACCTATTGGATATAAGATTATTAGTTCGGCAAAAGGCTGTATATTTACATACATCTTTTTACCAAAAATCTCAACCACCATTTATTAATTACTTGACTTGGCAAAAGGGTGTATGAAAAGATACGCCCTTTTACCAAAACATTCACCCAAGGATATCAGATTACCAGTTTGGTAAAAGGATGTATATTAACATACACCTTTTTGCCTAAATATTAAACACATGACTTGTTTATTATAGGGGTGTATCTACATATACGCCTTTTTGCCAACTCATGAGCAAGAAAACTGAAAAAGGGTTAGAAGATAGGCCCTAGTATCTTGGAAATGAAAAACGTATGACCTTTGAGACTTGGCTAAATGAAAATTTTGGCCTTGAAAACCCCCCTAATTAAAAAAAAAAAATCAGCCAAAACACGGCCGCGTAGATAAAATGATTATTCATAATGGTGGCAAGAATTAGCAGAAAAGCACAAAACAAAGAAAGCAAAGAGAAAAATCATTCAACTAGTGATGGAAAAGTTGAAAATTCTCATCCTCATCAGTAACAACGACGAAAGTTTTGATGACCTCTTTCTGTTCGTAGTAGGGCCAGAGACTGTCAGCGAGAGCCGTTCCGCTTCCTGTGTCCATGCTACACGCCATTTCAATGACCTAAAAGATGTGGACAAAAATGATAAATAATGATGGTAAAAATTAGCAGAAAAGAAAAAACTTTAATCAACAGGTTGGAATCTATCATCCTCATCAGAAACGACGAAAGTCTTGATGAACTCATTCTGTCGTAGTAGGGCCAGAGACTGGCAGCTGGAGCAGTTCCGCTTCCTGTGTCCATGCTGCACGCCATCTCAATGACCGTAAAGATACACAGTCAACTCTGTGAAGGTTGAACTTGTCTACGGGGGTGTTGTTCAAAAGTTGCAATTGATCGGAACGTGCTAATTGAACTACAATACTTGGAATCCAGTTTGTATAGATTACTTGTTGCAGTATTGGGAAAGCCTCGGGTAGCATTTCGGGTCAACAAGAACAAATTTTGTGGATAAAGAATGCATAAAATTTACATCTTTTAGTAAACCCACCTATTTGGGATATGCCTCAACTAAAGCCTTATACTAACCTCGGAAACAGTCGTCGGAACCTTATCAGGAACATAGTCTTCACCACAGAAAAATGAGAGTTTTGCGTCAGTGATGGCTGCTAAAAGCCCTGCAATTATAGTACTAGTTTTGATGGCGATTCCCATGGACGGAGACATGTCCCCAAGTACAGCCACAGGGCCTTCCAATGGAACCCTGAAACAAACAAACAAAGAAAGATTAACAAGTAAGCAAAGATTGAGAGTTTTACATCAGTGCAAGCGCCAGTAGACCTGCAATGATAGTACTGGTTGTGATGGCGATTCCCATGGACGGAGACTTGTCCCCAAGCACAGCCACAGGGCCTTCCAATGGAACCCTGAAACAAACGAACAAACAAACAACATAAATAAATAAATAAGCAAACAAAGATTGAGAGCATTACATCAGTGAAAGCGCCAGAGGTCTTGCGATGATAGTACTGGTTGCAATGGCGATTCCCATGGATGGAGACTAGTCCCCTAGCACAGCCACAGGGCCTTCCAATGGAACCCTGAAACAAACGAACAAACAAACAACATAAATAAATAAGCAAACAAAGATTGAGAGCTCTGCACCTGTGATAGCCCANCAAATAAACAAACAAAGATTGAGACCTTTACATCAGTGAAAGCGCCAGAGGATCTGCAATGATGGCGATTCCCATGGATGGAGACTTATCCCCAAGCACAGAAACAGGGCCTTCCAATGGGACCCCGAAACAAACAAACAAACAAAAATAAACAAATAAACAAAAGATTTTTCAATTCAATGTGAGTTTTGCGTCAGTGATAGCTGCTAGAAGCCCTGCAATGATTGTACTGGTTGTGATGGTGATTCCCATGGACGGAGACTTGTCCCGATGCACAGCCAAAGGGCCTTCCAACTGGACCCTGAATCAAACAAATAAACAAACAAAGATTGAGACCTTTACATCAGTGAAAGCGCCAGAGGATCTGCAATGATGGCGATTCCCATGGATGGAGACTTATCCCCAAGCACAGAAACAGGGCCTTCCAATGGGACCCCGAAACAAACAAACAAACAAAAATAAACAAATAAACAAAAGATTTTTCAATTCAATGTGAGTTTTGCGTCAGTGATAGCTGCTAGAAGCCCTGCAATGATTGTACTGGTTGTGATGGTGATTCCCATGGACGGAGACTTGTCCCGATGCACAGCCAAAGGGCCTTCCAACTGGACCCTGAATCAAACAAATAAACAAACAAAGATTGAGACCTTTACATCAGTGAAAGCGCCAGAGGATCTGCAATGATGGCGATTCCCATGGATGGAGACTTATCCCCAAGCACAGAAACAGGGCCTTCCAATGGGACCCCGAAACAAACAAACAAACAAAAATAAACAAATAAACAAAAGATTTTTCAATTCAATGTGAGTTTTGCGTCAGTGATAGCTGCTAGAAGCCCTGCAATGATTGTACTGGTTGTGATGGTGATTCCCATGGACGGAGACTTGTCCCGATGCACAGCCAAAGGGCCTTCCAACTGGACCCTGAATCAAACAAATAAACAAACAAAGATTGAGACCTTTACATCAGTGAAAGCGCCAGAGGATCTGCAATGATGGCGATTCCCATGGATGGAGACTTATCCCCAAGCACAGAAACAGGGCCTTCCAATGGGACCCCGAAACAAACAAACAAACAAAAATAAACAAATAAACAAAAGATTTTTCAATTCAATGTGAGTTTTGCGTCAGTGATAGCTGCTAGAAGCCCTGCAATGATTGTACTGGTTGTGATGGTGATTCCCATGGACGGAGACTTGTCCCGATGCACAGCCAAAGGGCCTTCCAACTGGACCCTGAATCAAACAAATAAACAAACAAAGATTGAGACCTTTACATCAGTGAAAGCGCCAGAGGATCTGCAATGATGGCGATTCCCATGGATGGAGACTTATCCCCAAGCACGGCGATAGGGGCTTCCAACGGAACCCTGAAACAAACAAACAAACAAACATTGAGACCTTTGCGTCTGTGATAGCTGCAAGAAGACCTGCTGTGATAGTACTGGTTATGATGGCAATTCCTCTGGACAGAGACTTGTCCTAAATACTACTACAGGGCTTTCCAACAGAATCCTGAAACAAACAAAAAGCAAACCTTCTTTTTTACAGGTTTTGGTTCCCAGCAAAACTACCAAAACCTGTATCAAAATCCTATGTCAAACCCAAACCCAGTGATAATTCAAAAGTTTAAGTACCCAACAAATCTATAGAAAGCTTCATAGAAAGAGGTTACATTCAACCGTCAGCGAATCAATAGGAACATGAAACAGCGGGGAATTCAGGAATCGCTACCATGTGCGTATATGGAGCAGATGAATGGACAGCGAACCACATTATGACCGACCCAAGATTATTTAATCCATGGCACCATAATTACTCTACAATTTACTAACAATCCTTAGATTACGGCACCCCAAATCGAGGATTATACAAAATATTTGGGGGTCACTTACTCCATGGATTTGAGTCTTTCTTCTGTCAATTGCGTGAGAAGCTCAAACAGGGCATCACTTGTTGAGCCACCTTTGAATCTATATCGTTTGCTGTAGATACGGAAGATGTGCATGTTGAATAACTTCTTCATGAGCTTTCCTGTCGGTAGAGTGACCTTTTCTCCTTCCTTGAGTCGGCAATAGATTACCTCATCCACCTTGGTAGTGTGTAGATCCTCATAATACCTGTAAAATGAGAGAGTGGAGACCTTTATTAGATTGGTCTTTTGCATGACCCCCTCCAACACAATGAGAAAAATAATGGTTGTGTTGCTCTCCAATGCAATTTTTAAAAAGAAAAAAAAGCTTTGGTCGGTCAGAAAAAAAGTTTTTGCATTGCTTGCACTGCTTGAGATGGGTATAGGTAATGTGTGCTTCCTTCACGATCCCATTGACATTCTCAGCACAGAGCCTAGTACATACATGTATTTTGTGTAAAGCCTCATACAATCATTTTTGTATTTGGTTGCATGCATTCAATTCTCGTAACTGACAATAAAATAAAACTTAGAATGACATATTTAGCTGAGCAGTTTTCACGTACACAATTCATGTAAGTTGGGGTACCAATTCCCTGTTACGGACATTTGTAAATGTTCATTCAATTGTTACCTGATTTAGGGGACGTTGTTCAAAAGTTGCAATTGATTACAAATCAACTGCAAATCAGTTGCTTCATTTGCGCATGATACGCTCTTCTAGCTAGACGCGCATGAAACAATGATTTTGATTGGAGCATTCCGATTAACTGCAACTTGTGATCAATTGCAACTTTTGAACAACACCCCCTTATGTTGATCCAGGAATTAATCTCGCCATAAAATTGTCCTCATGCACTCACCACAACAGAGTATCAACTTTCTCCTCATACGATGCGATTCGTTCTTTACTCTCCTCCGATAAACTATCCTTATACTGCTTGATATGAGTATAAGGAATATCAGCTCCCTTCACAATCTCATTGACATTCTCTCCACTTAGCCCTGTACACTTGGATGCGAGGCTGTCACTCGGGGCAGGCTCACCAAAGCAGTATGAAAGGAACCAATGCTTTGAAGGAAAGTCCTGTATTAGAGAAATATTAGTAAAATGATCCAAGTGTAAGAATTCAACCATTATCCATTATCTTAGTGGTTCAAATTTACTGTTGAGGGGGGGGGGGGGGGGGGGGGG
>BQKZ01000204.1:158849-169237 GCA_036244855.1 Temnopleurus reevesii | reverse complement strand
AAAAAAAGGTCTTCAACTAAGATTCAGCGCCTCCTCTGGCACCTCCGGGGGTGGACAGAAAAATCTGACTCTCGGAGGGTTTTTTTTAACGATTTCTGACTTTTGGTGGTGCCCCCTCCAGAGATGCGTAGCCAGGTGATAGCCTCAGCGGAGCAAATCCTGATCGAAAAAGACCCGTTTTATCGGTCTACCCCGGGGGCTGAGCTGGGTTGACACCCCCCCCCCAAAAAAAAGTCTTCATCTCAAATTGGGCATCCAAGGGGACTGAGATGAACTGACATTCACCTCTAGCTGCCACTTGCGAGGTTCCTGCACTTCAGAAGATGATGCAAAGTCCGGCCTGCGCCCTATACCCACACTCAGATTTTCCAGATTACCCCCAATTTTATACTAGCATCTGCACCTCCCCATGCATCCATCAATAGAAGGTAACAATAATGAATTTAAAAAATCCGACCGATCGACATCAATATTTGTTTAAATTATATCTTGAACAATCAAATAATTCAATTATACTTTGGAACCTATCTATATGAACTGGTACCAGGGTTCATAGTCAAATACAATCGAGTATACCCTTGACATAATGTGACTTAAAAGATAACACTGTAGGTACTTATAGTCAATCCCATAGGGCTTGTCTCAAAAGGGTGGGGGAATAGAGAAGCACAGGAAGGGAGCGTGGAGGGAGCGTTAACACATTCGATACCCCCCTTGTCCCATTTGTTTCGAAAGGGTGCGTTCAGCAAGAACGTGTGTGTTCTGGTATTTTAGACCTTTCTTCCTGACTCTTAGAGCGTAGTTATAGTAAATTCTACACTGCCAATTTCGAAAGCAAGTCGTTACTTTCTTCATTTGATATTCCTGTTTACGTCCAACAGATGTGATTTATTTTTCTAAGTTCTCTTCCAAATGAATAAAAAATAGTCTGATAATATTATCCCCACAAAACCTACACCTCTTAAAAAGTCTGAAATCCCAGAATACCGCGTTTTCGTCATTAGACAAGTCTGCATTAATTTGCATTTTCTCTTTTCATTAGACTTTGTAGAGCTCCAGGAATCAGGATGTCTGGACCAAGAAGATTGCATGCTCTGTTACGGCATACATCAAGACTGCACAGTTTGGTCAGGCACAATTTATTCCAGCCTCGAACTACATCGTCACAGAGACACTTCAGTTCTAGCCATGGTCCAGCTCTCCATGTCGATCCAAAATCTGGTCTTGCGGATGACCTACTTGATGTTAGAGCCAGCGGATTGGTTCCGGGTCAGCTGGTGCAGCTTCAGGCAGAAGTGGAATCAGAATGTCGAAGGTTTAGGTTCCGATCTGAGGCCATGTTTCAAGCTGACTCTAAAGGTCAAGTTATAGGCAAGTGCAATGAAATATACTCCTGATTGCCAGTTTATTATGACTTCCAGCTTTTTTAGAATGTCTATTTCCCATTCCTTGCTAATGGTATTGGCGTCAACATGATGATATTTCTAAATCAATGGGATTATATTTCTGTAAACTTTGTTGCCGCTTCTCATCAATCATATTCTTCAGTGACTAATCGTGCCAATCTCTTGATAGAATTGGCAAATTAACTTCATAGAAATATACGTTCCCAAACACAAGAATCATGCAGGGGCTTCAGATATCATCTTTGTGCTATTAAGACGTCTTAACTTCTTTTGCAACCGTCTTAGACACAAACGTTGAAATGTCTTGATAAGAGGTAATATAGGCCTACAAGAAGTTAAGATGTCTGAAGCCCCAGTCACCAAGAGGCGCCTGGAAGCAATACAATCGAATACCACTCTTTGTTCATTTCGCAGCCACCGCCTCCAAACGAAGAGTCGTGTTGAACCATGTTCAGTCGGGCTTCTATGTGACTGGCGTCAACAAGAAGATGATAGCTAAGACCATTTCAGACAATCAACCCCGACCATATCGAATAATCGACCACAGAAGAATATATCCAACAACATCCCCATGCACTCTCAAAAACATTTTAAAATGATCAGACTAAATTCATTGCTTTCTTGGCACAAACGTTTTTTTCCTTCAGTTGGCGAACACGCATCCCTTGGCGGTACCTATGAAGGTGTGGAGCCCATGGGCCTCATCTGGAGCTGCCAACCTGTACCAGAAGTTGCCCACCTCTACCCCAGGTTGAAGAAAGCGGATTCGAGAGACCCGCTGAAGTACACCATAAAGCTCCTGGATCGTGGCAAACAAGAACAGACTCTACTCGCTACAGAGGAGGTGGAGAGGTGTTATCTGCCGGACTTTGTGGAGAGGGTGGAAGTGTCTACGGGAAAGTGTCACGGGGTGTTTTTCTTCCCAAAGGAAAAGGGTAAAGCTATACTACGTATAACTGAACTTTTAGCATGATTATTAAACACAAGAGAATATAGACCTGCAAAAAAAGGTATACAATTGGCAAGAGCAACAGAGTTTTTAATATTGCCAATTAGAACCTTGATTAAATGCGTCCCATTGCTTGCGGATAAGAAGCAAAAGATCATGAAAAGTTTTCCAACTTGTAGTTTATTTCTAGCAGTTAGAATAACTATTATTATTAGTTATGATTGCTGATTTGCAAATTAAAACAGCATTCGTCACTGCACTAGAGTAAATATCTCTCATATGTGCGTACATCAGTAATATTGGTTTACTAATAGGAATAGCGAAAGGTTTTTCAAATCTGTCACCCAAATGCTGAGGGATTCGTAATGACACCACCAACTGTCACGGTACTTAATTGTATTTATACAATCCTCAGTTATCCCCAACTAACTATGACCCTGGATGTGTTAAATAAAGTAGTGCGTATAGATCTACGTTTAATTTTAGGAACGACTGCTCTTTGTTTCTCACACTCATGAGAACTCTTGGCACTGAATCGCACCAAAGAAAGGGGTCAACAGTCGTTCTTAGAGTAGTTCAGATTCTAAATGATTTTTTTTAAAGCGCTATGTCCTTTCCATCAGTTTTCTTTCAATTGCCTGCAGACCGAAATAAGGCGCGACCCCGAGAATTTACAGGCGGCGAAAAATTCTTGCGTTCTGTACAAAGATATGATCACACCATCTATCGGTCGTGCTCGTATACCACTTGGGTGTAGAGCAATTATGAAACCATTCCGAATCTGAACTATTCTTAGATTGATGCGTACATCTAAGCACAGCTTTATGAAACACAACCCTGGTCGAATTTCAAGTTCCTGAAGGAAGATATATATAATAGTCCGATCACTCTGAAACCATTTTTGTACTTGTTTTGAATACTTCGAAGAGAAGATAAAAAAGAGAAATGTACTAAAATTATTTCATTTTTTTGTCACATTGCTGAAGCAATCAGGAATTCGAATTCCTTAAACGATACAAAATTAACGGATAACACCCTATAATTTACGAAAAATGTAATCGTATGGCGATTCAATGCTTCTTGTAATGCTATTCAAATCGGAACAGGCTTGTTGTGTCTGCACAGTTCGATACACGCCCTACGGCTCTAATGTCCATGCCCAACTTCATTTTGCGGAAACAGTTTAAATCGTGTTGGATTCATTTCCAGGCTCATCCGACCCTCTCCCTGTGGTGATTGAAATCAGAGGTATTGGATACGGGGTCCTGGAAGATCGGGCACCTCTGATGGCTTCCCGTGGATATGCAGTTCTTGAAATCAACTTCTTGGCATCCTTTGAACCAACGACGAGCACGGAAATTGTTCATTTTGAAGCCCAGGCTTTTCTGGTAATTTTTGTTGATACTTTCAAGTTAATTTGTTGCAATATTTTCTTTAATTATTGGCGGTTAATTTGCAGGAGCTGGTATGAAACGGATAGAGGTAGATCAGCTAGAAATTAGACAACTATCAAAATGTATAATGTAAAAACGTAAGGGCTACAATATTTCAACTGAAATTTTGAGCGTAAGCAATTATTACATAAAGCCCTAAATCTGTAATGTTTTATTTTTTAAAATTTGATTAAATTCAATTTATTTGAATGTCTTTCATCGTGCACTTTCTTTATATTTGTATTTCATCATCATCATCTTCATCTTTTTGAAGGTTTGAAAACTATTAATTACACTTTTTGTTGAACTCAAATTTTCATTATGGAACTGAAAAAAATGTAACTTGAATTTCGATTTGAAAATTGATTTAAGATTGAATTTGAATTTGAATAGATTTTGTAGGATTTGTTTGAGTAACAACCACCCTTGTTTGGATGCGTCACGGGTTGGAATGGTCACCTGCAGAATTTGATTTTGAATTAGAGTTTGGAAATTGAATTTGAATTTGATTTTGAAAGTTGAATTTGAATTTGAATGTAAATATGAGTTGGAATTTGAATCTGAATATGAAAATGAGGTTGAATTTGAATTTGAATTTGATTTTGTAGGATTTGTTTGAGTACATCAAGAAACACCCTTGTTTGGATGAATCAAAGGGTTGGAATATTCACCTTCTGCACTGGTGTAGAACTTGAGTTTGAAAATTGAATTTGAATTTGAATTTGATTTTGAATTTTAGATTTGAAATTCAAATTCGAGATTGAGTTTGGATTTTTAATTTTTAATCTTGTAATTTGAAATTTGAAATTTTAGATTTGAAATTTGAAATTAGAAATTAGAATTTAGAATTTAGAATTTGGAATTTGGCATTTGGAACTTTGAACTTTGAACTCTGAACTCTGAACTCAGAACTCTGAATTTGCATTTAAATTTCACAATTTGAAATTTGAAATTTATTTGATTTTTTAGTATTTGTTTGAATACATCAAGAACCATCCTCATTTGGATGCTTCGCTGGTTGTAATGTCCACCGTTTGAGTGTACTGGTGCAGAATTTGATTTTAGATTTCATTTTGTAGGATGCAAGTACATCAATTACCACCCTTGCTTGCAAAGATCACGGGTTAAAATGTTCACTATCAGTACTGTTGTTGATTTTAATTATTGACTTTGAATATGAATATGAATTTGAATGTGAATTTGAATTTGAACTTCAAATTAAACAGTGGAAGATTGAAATTTGGCATTTGAAATTTGACATTAGAAATTTGGTATTTGAAAATTGAATTTGAATTTGGACTGGTTTGAGTACGTCAAGACCCACCCTTGTTTGGATGAATCACGGGTTGGAATGTTCACCTTCTGTACTGATGCATAATTTGAACTATAATTTGAAATTGAATATTTGAATTTGAATTTGCATTTGAATTTGTAGGATTTATTTGAGTACATCAAGAACCACCCTCGTTTGGATGAATCACGGGTTGGAATGTTCACTTTCTGTACTGGTTCTACGTTGGCCATCCAAGCTATCTCGAGAATGAACCTTCCCATTAAGTGCGCCGTGTTCTCGAGCATGTTGGAATTCCTACTCAGTGTGATTGGAATGAAGATGCCAGATGGTACCTACCTGGAGCCTCTAGGGTAAGTCTTCATGGTGTTAGTGGTGGTGATGATGATTTAAAGGACACTGATGGTGTTTTTGGTAATATGCGTCATCCTATAACAACTTTGCACGCACCCAGGATTTTGATACCCCAGGGGTGGGGGCTGAGCTCAAATCTGATGCCTCGGGGAGTTGAGCTTAGCTGACGAGTCAAAACCCCCAACTTTATCGCCCTTTTAACCTCCTAGTTGTCGCCCCTCTAGCTCTGACCCGTTGGGCTAGTTCCCCCCCCCCCCCCTGTGCGTGCATGACAACAATTTCTTTTTTCTCATGCTATTGAATTGTTTTCTTTCATCTTTTCTCAAATCATGTTTAGACCTCTTGAAGATTTTACAGAGACTTATGAGAAAGACGGATATACCTGGTTCAGAAGTAAGGACTTGGATCAAATGACAGAACGCTATGAAGCAAAGCTACCAGAATTTAGTCCTCCAGTGAGTGCAATGGCTTGGGGCGGATACAGGGATTTTTAGTACGGAGGGGGGGGGGGCGACTTCCACACATAATAGCAGTGTATTATCAAGATGAGGGTTGGCAGAAACAACCGGCAATCGCGTTACAATTGGAATATTGTGTTTTTTTTCATGTTTTTAAGTATTTAGAAAATGAATATATCAAATTAAATGTCTTAAATACTACTTGTATCAACAATTGAAAGAAGGGAGATGGCAGCCACTCTTCCCCTGATCTGACTAATATGAACTACATGATAGTGGTGAAAATGATGACTTCATTACCTCAAATAAAGTAAGATTTCAAAGAAATGGTACTTGAAATCAAAGACCCCTACACGTTAAAAAATAATGATTTTTAGGTACGTTCGTATAATATAATGCACCCATTTGATTGATATCTTACTGAATAATATAATGATTAAACATATAGAAAATGAAAGTAGAATTCTCAGATAAATATGCCTTCATCTCCGATGTGACCTTGATGACATTTCGGTATTTCTTTCTCTTCTTTGTTTTCATCGATTTTCTACAGATTGAAAACATATCAGTTCCAACCCTGTTTCTGATCGCTCAAGACGACCAGTATCAGCCGTCTCAAGCACGCATGGAAGAGGTGAGATGGATTTAGAGGGTATCTGTAAAAGTAATAATGATAATGATAATAATAATGATAATGATAACAATAATACTACTACTGATGATAATAAAACTAATAATACTAATAATAATGATGCTATTTATATCGCATTATATAGTGCCAAATGCACTCTGTCGAGTGCTCAAGGCGCATGGGAGCGTCGTGGTGTAGTGGTTCGGACTCTCGCCTCTTAACTAGGGGGTCGGTGGTTCGAATCTCTCCCAGGGCGTTAATTTCCTTCAGCAAGAAATTTACCCATAGTGTGCTGCACTCAACCCAGGTGAGGTGAATGGGTACCTGGCAGGAATATTTATTCTTTGAAATGCCAAGTGCGCCGTGAATGGCTGCCGGGCTAAAGCCAGGGTAATAATAATGTAAAGCGCCTTGAGCACTCCGCAGAGTGGATACGTGCGCTATATAAATTGCATCTATTATTATTATTATTATTAAGAGAAAAGTAAGGGTAAGAGTAACTTACAAAGTGAACAGGTAAGTTTGTACAAGTCTCTTGGAAGACAAGAGATTAGAGCGTTTGTTTATGTCTTCAGGTAGGTTATTCCAAAAGGTCGGGCTTGTGAATGAGTGTGATCGTTACCCTCCGGGTAGGAAAATGGAATGATCTTTAGGGTGTAGTGTTGAATTAATGAAATACTTTATTGAGGAACAGTGCCGTTAGTACATGAAAGATAAGTAGCAGAATCTTAAATATGATGAGGTCCTCCTGGAGTAATGTGAGTGCATTTGGATGACAACAACACAATGCATGCTGCTGCATTTTGCTGAGGCAAATGCTTAGGTCTAGGCAAATGTTTGAGGCAAAACTATCTGAGGCATAAAAATAATAATGATAATTTGCTGGTTGGTAGTATACATAAAATCATCTCCAAGACTTTAAAATGTTTTTATTTTTCCAAATATTAAATTCTTTAACCCTATTCCAACTGGGGGGGGGGGGGGGGGAAATTTTCCCCCCCCCCCCGCCCACGGCCGAGATCTGAAGGGGGGGGGGGTCAAATTGACCCCCCCCCCAGTATAAACTTGGTCTGAAAAAGCCCAGTTAAAATAGGGTTAAACTGATCAATTCTCATGAATAATTCCATGACGAATGGTATGAACACAAGTTCACACTGCGAATAGTTGGATGGGCACACATAAGGATGTGCACGCGTCAAATTAAGTTTTGGGCCCGAGAGGCAAAACCCGCTAGCCTGATTTTTCAATTATAGGGTCTAAATAACATCTGTGTCTGATGCAAATCCGTTACAAAGATATATGTAAGCTAGTGATTGTGAGCTATAAAAAAAAGGCAATAGCTAGTCAAAAGTTGCAAGAAGGCGGATAGTAGGCTGGACCATTTTCATGACCCACAGCATATTCAGAGTAAATTCTTTGTTCATTTCCCCCAGACAGTTGCCCGAATGAAGGAAGCTGGGAAAGGGCACCTGGTGGAGACGTTCCCGCTAGAGGGCGCAGGTCATCTCCTAGATGCACCGTACATGCCGATCTGCACGCAATCTTCCGTCAAGTTTCCGACTGCACGGAATCGTAAGTATTTTGCTCACGTTTAATTTTGTCTCCTAGTTGCAAATATTGAGCTATAACGTGATTGTTTGGGATCTAATCTATGTACGCCTTCGCAACTTTGGCATGGCAAGCGCATATTGTTCAGTTATTTGATGAAGCCGTTGCGTCACCATGCACCACTGTATGGTTGTATTATCCATTGATCCAGGATGGTGGATGGGGTAGAGTCTATGGCCCAAATATGACCAGCTGAAAAGAAAGAAAAATTATAATAGATGCAATTTATCTATTGCACGTATCCACTATCACTGCTGAGTGCTCAAGGCGCTTTACATCATTATTACCCTGGCTTTAGCCCGGCAGCCACTAGCGCACTTGGCATTTCAAGGAATGAATATTCCGGCCAGGTACCCATTCACCTCACCTGGGTTGAGTGCAGCACAATATGGATGAATTTCTTGCTGAAGGAAATTGATGCCATGGGTGAGATTCGAACCTACGACCTTCTGGTTGAAAGGCGATAGTTTATGACCACTACACCACGGCACCTCCACAATTTTCTTACCAGATTAATGATATGAAAAGTATTTGTATGGCAATCATGAGGGTTCTTGTGCAACACCCCTCTCCTCCTCCCATTTACCATTTTATATGTTGCTGTGATGAAGTAAATAAAGCCCCGCGTTTAAATGTTGAAATTTTTACAAATACCTTTTTCTCTCTTTCTCATGTATGTTTCGCTCTCGTCTAGCGTACTTTACGACTTGGGGAGGCACAACAAAACTATATGCTCACTCCGTCGAGAAGGCATGGAAGAAAGTGCTAGAGTACTTCAAATATCATTTAAAACCAACACATGTCTACAGATGAAGGATGGTGAAGCATCAAAATAATTACACAGAGGACAACTCAAAGAGTCCAGTGCGACAACAAACAAAATATGCAATGATTTTATATTGTTTAATTGGACCAATGGGCAGGTTTATTCAAAGATGCAAATTTTATACATAATTCTATGTACACATAGGTTGTTCTTGATAACCCAATCAGAAATTTTGCCTGATACTTGCCCGACATAGCAACAAGTTATGTATTTAAAATGCATTCCGAGTATTGTAGTGCTATATTGTTAATAATCGTGTTAACGAACACCACGTAACTACTTTCGCTGGCAAGGAACGTTCACAAATTTGAATTTATAAGTAATCCTTGAAATGGATAATGTCCATGTTCGTAAATTATGTTGAAAATCTTTGCAACCATGAAATAGTACATGGCCTCAATTCCATCTGTAATATTTTCTAAATTATTCACCACTCTTGTTTTTGCCGACAATTTATGAATAATTAATTGCAATGATGTGTAATTCTAGGATTTTTATGCGAATACAGCAGGAATGTTGCCATTGTTTGCAAAATTTTCATAAGAAAAGGTTGCAAATATCTCGCTGCGATATTAAGTGAAGAGAATACTTTGACAGTGCCTAGGTGACTTAGGGGTGTTGTTCAAAATCAACTGCAACTTTGCAAATTGTTACGTGCATTTTCATTCGCGCATGGTATGCGCATTTAACAAGACGTGCATGAAACAATGATTTTAATTGGCGCATTCCGATCAACTGCAACTCGCGATCAATTGCAACTTTTGAACAACACCTCCTAAGTATCTTAGTCACTATTTCGTTGATGACCTGAGCGATGATAGAGATATTCATCATCAGTGTCGTTGATTGTACACCCAGGGTAATACGCTGCTTTTGCTTTGCAACATGATCGCTATTAAGACATTAAATCTATGAACGGTCGAAACGGTCATTCACGCATTTTGCAATGGTTGTCATTTTTTTAAAATAAAATGACATTTAATCTTTGTATTCTTGAGCACATTGTCTTCCATAGATCTGTTGATGAGTGATTATGTAACTTTGTCTATTAGTAAACCAATACATGAATATGAATTTTCTATACCAAAAGGGGGACCCAATAATATTTAATTTTTTTAAAAACTATTTGACTCAGCGGAATATAGTCGAGGCAATTTATCTCCTAAGGGGTATAATTAGGAATTCATGAATTCAGGACATATTTTAGGGTTGATGTCTCCGAAATGAGCTGGTAACAGGCGCGCAACTAGGGTGGGGGGGCTATGGGGGCGCCAGCCCCCCGGGTCAGAGCCAGGGAGGCGCCAAAGGGGCAGGGGCGGCAAAATTTGTGCTTAGCCCCCCGGGGGCGCTAAGGGGGGCGCCAAATTTGAGCTGATGACCTTTTTTTTTTTTTTTTTTTTTTTGTCCACCCAAAGGGGGGGGGGGGGGGGGG
>BQKZ01000204.1:82414-93310 GCA_036244855.1 Temnopleurus reevesii | reverse complement strand
TTGTGACATCACAAGAGTCAAGTTTGTTCACCTTTCTAGATCATGTTTCAGAGCTGGTTCTGTAAATAACAAAAGGAAATATGTGGATCAATGCAGGTATTTCAATTCAGGTGATTACGCATTCCAATTCCCTTTCATGGGCAATCACCTGAATTGATATCGCTGCGTCCAATCTGCGCTTTCCAGAAATTGCGAAGGCGCACGTCTTCAAAAGACGCACGTCCGGTTGTAAGAGAGGTTTAAGTACCGTTTGTTAGGTAAATAAAACGTGGCACACATGGGTTGGGGGATATTGTTATGAACATGTTACAATTACTTTATTTGTGGATATCTTATCAATAATAAAATATAACAATTACTACACATGCTCTTTAGTTTTTTTTTGTGTTGAAAATGTGATGTTGTCGTTGACTTGCTGCTAGTTACTCAAGCAGCAATTTAACGACAACTTCTGTATGTCTTCATTCATTCACACATAACAGCGCAAGCATGCACAATTTTTGTCAGTCGCTATTGACGAATTTCTCCCCAAAAATATCGCATTAAGATTTTGACTTACCTCAAACTTCAATACATGCATACATTCTTGTTGTCGGGCAAGTTTTCTGGTTTACAAGAACAACCTTTGTGTACAGAGTTTGCATGCAATTTTAATTAATTAAGCCCCGGTCACATAGGGCCTCGGAAGCAATACAATTCAGCACGACAATTTGTTTGGAGGCAGATAACTGTGAATTAACAAAGAGTCGTGTTGAGTCGTGCTACTTCAGGGTCCTATATGACTGGGGCCTTAGTAAACCTGCCTATTACAAGGAGCTGTATGATAATTCTAATATATCGCATGTTTCAATCAGAGAGAGTGCTCTCCAGTCTAAGGCCCCGGTCACAAAGGGTCTCGAAAGCAACACGATTCAACACGACTCTTTGTTCAGTCAACATACTGCCTCGGCCAAACTTGAGTCGTCTTGCTTAAGGGGTTCTATGTGACCGGGGCATAAACAGTGGAATTGTGATATTAAAGTACTAAGTATGACAAAGACCGTCCAAATATGCCTCAGTTATACTGTCACTAAAACCCACTTATTCAAGTTGCAATAAGAAATGAATCCTAAAGGTGTGGTCACACCGGCCGAGCGGAGCTGTAGCGGTCCTATAAGCATTCTGTGTGAGCATGATACAAAGTATGCAACCTTTCACTATGTGACACACTGCATTGTTTTTGCCTTACCCTATAGGCTGTAGGAATTAGGAACAATGTTGCGTGTGATGTAGTCACACAATGCATACCCTGTATCACGCTCTGCACAAGTGCACACCCCGAAACACTAGGGTCTCTATTTTCAGACTAAATCACTACCGCTGAAGGACCGCGACAGCACCGTTCGGTCGGTGTGACCACGCCTTTAGATAGTGGATCCACATTATAATGACCGAATACCATAACAAATACGTTTCTTTAATTTGATGTCATCAATCAGAGGGTTTATGCAAGCAAGGACCCTTTTACAGATGGACGATTAATGCCAATGTTCCTTGGATGTCATGATAGTCACCGGCGCCTGATTATGCATGCATTTTGATGAGAACATCCAGATGGTTAACAACTAAAGCACTTATGTGCATTTTTTCACTGACAAAGGAACATTTTGCCCTGTCTTGGTTTTTGTTTGCTGATGTCCTGTTTTAGACTATAACTTTCAATGAACATCCTTCAGATTCTTGAGCAGCAAAATTGCGAAGCAGGCGTTTTTATGATATAAAATATGCTTTTATCTTATCCGGAAAATCCCGGACACACATGATGACCTCAATAACGTCAATAGACTTATGACCAATACATGATATGTATCTTGCATCTGTGGTGGACTGGAAAGATGGCCCAGGACGCTTCACCAGTTCCATTGCTGTTACTATTAACTGTGGCATTATTATTGATAATTGTTTGTTAAGAGAGGGCGCTAGACCACTAACTCGGCCCGGTCGAGTTTGGAGGTTACAACAGTTCTATTTTGAGTTCCTAAGCGATCGCTTAGAAAGAAATGGAATGGGAAAGTGGTCTATTAACAAAGGTTGTTGTTCCAATGTATCTGAATGTTGCCAGGTGCTAGGTTGGGTTAAGTATGTATTATTTATGTTTGTACGATGTACATGAATTGACATTCACTGCACCAGATGGTGGGCATTTTAAGTCCAAGTATGCGGTTTCTAAAGGTGTTTTTCCGGAATATCTAAACTTAATTGATTGGTTTGATTGCTCGAGAATCGGAAGCTCCGCCCATTGTGGGCGTGGCGACCTGGCGAAGCTCGAGACAGCCCGTACACAATGCATGTGGGTAGTTTATGTCATTCATGTAAATCCCCGCCTTGAAATGTCGCAGACTATGACTTTCATTGATGTAATGCGCGAAAGATGTGCGATGATTGGTTAAGGTCTCTCTTCATTCGCTGCGTGTATTAATGGGCAATAAAACCAGACGACATGCAGGAAGGCGTGGCCATTTTTTCGTTTCCCGTTCGTCATGTTGCAGAGCTAGGTTTCATCTTCCATTTATCGTCCAGTCCGCAGAATATTCATTTTCCTACTTAACCAATTTTCGCCAGCTTCTCCGCCACCAAATATCGCCAATTTTGTCTCCGTTTGTGATTAAATAAAATTAAATCGAATTTTGGTTCGTTTTGCTTTGAACACTTCAACCTGTTGCTCTTCGAGTGCTTATTCCAACACGTGTACACCACTTCGAGCTTGTCGCACCGTACCGTCCCACTACACATCTCTGGAAAAGTATGAGGAATTCTGCAAAAATTGGATCATAAGTGAAAGTCATTCAATCACTATCTAGCCGTATTATTAATATATATATATTAATATATATAATATTTTATTATTATTAACATATATTTCTCCCTACATCCTGATCGGCGGTGACCATCATGACATCAAAGTAAAACAAAATATTAAAAGAATGTTATTCAGATGACAATGGAAGTCACACGCTAACGATCCCATTACGTAACAGAGTACTGTCCATGTGCTTCTAGGTCTATGATGCAAGGAACCGTTTTAAGACGCATTGTGTATTGTGTACTTCATTCATTTAATCACGGTGAAAAGCCTACTCTCAGCTAAAAGCTGCTTTCCATTAAGTCCGTGTACGGTGGATGTTAATATGCCATCAATGAAATATTTACTAGAAGAAAATATAAATACCTGAATTAAAGGGGAACTTCACCCAGAAACTGACGGGCTGTTAGAAAATGAGGAAAGATAAAGTGTACAAGCTGGTAAAATTTGAAAAAAAATCGGGTAGTTCTTTTAAAATGTATGACGTTTCAAAGTTTTCATTTTTACCCTGTGATGGGCTTCCTCAAATTGGCAATTTTGACGCAATCGATGATACCATACAAGGAGAACTCCTCATTCACTAGTCTGTAGATTTATCAAAAATGTATCATTATCATATTGTTAAGGAGAAATCAACCTCATTCTTTGTCGAATGCGTGCAGAATTGATGTATCTTTATCATATTTTGTACCTAAAGGTTGCAAGCTCAAGTAAATCAAAACTTTGAAAAGTCATAACTCTTTTAATGGATGGTACGATTTTGCTCGAGTTTTCACAGTTTGATCATTGTACTCTCTTCGTCCACTGAAATCAAATTTATCTCTGGGGTTAATTTACCTATATGTTAGGTCTTATGTCACCACAGGGTTTGCAAGGGACCAACTGACGACATTTATGGATACCTTTTCTTGACGTCATGAATTAAAGGTCTTACATGGGACCGTCTGAAAATCTTTCCTGATACCAGCTCTTGACGCAATGTTCCCGGAACATCGGTAGATGGCGCATGGACGACTAGCACTTTCACGGAACGCTTTTAACTTCTTATGGAATTGAAATAACAGGTATTTTTTAATTGAATTGAATTTATTTATTTCCTTTTTCATATACATAATCAATGCAAATAACAACACAAGTAAAACAAAATAAAGGAGGCGAGTACCCAGAAAGCACAGCTTGTGTTGGGACCGCCTTTACAACAAAACAAAGTGAAACAAAATCATCTCTTCGAAAAAAAGTTAAAGAAAATAAATTATTACATATTATTATTTGAAGTAAACAATTTAAAAAAAAAAAAAAAGAGATAGGTGAAGAAAGGAAAGTGTTGAGGAGATTTGAAAGGTAAGAGAGAGGTGAGCAGTGAGAAGAAAAAAAGAAGGATTTTGGCATTATAATATTAAATATCGATGTCAAGAGAGAGCATCTGGTGTATTAAACACTTGACAGCAAGCATTTCAGTTGCAGGTGTTGGTCCTGTTGGACATTGGAACACGTCAATACTTTAATAACCATGTGCATATGTCAATGCTAACGTAAATGCAGCAAATGCGTATGTTGTAGCCCACATTGTGACTTTGTATCACATGGAACGCCTGTGAATAATCCAAAGAAAGTTGCTAACACTGACAAACAGGCGAAACACTGTAGCCTATGTGTGAGCTAAAAAGTGAATTTTATGAATTTATTCAAATTACCTGTGACGTCGAGGGTACGTCATCTTCGGTAAGTCTTCGGCCGTCCATGCTCGCAGCTCGCTCGTCACACACGTCATCTTCGGCATATCTCTTCGGTCACGCTCGTTGTTCGCTCGGAAATTTCAACTATAGACGTGACTGCCAGCGCCAAAGAATAAATCTAATATTCTACATCGGTCTAGAGTCATGTGAATTTGATATTTTTTGGGGAAATAGCGACTGACAAAAAGTGTGCATGCTTACGCTGTTGTGGGTGAGTGAATGAAGACTTACTGACGTTGTCGTTGACTTGCTGCTTGAGTAACTTGCAACAAGTCAACGACAACGTCACATTTTCAACACAAAACAAAACTAAAGAGCATGTGTAGTAACTGATATTTTTTATTATTGATAAGATATCCACATATAAAGGAATTTTAACATATTCATAATCATATCACCCACCCCTTTGTGTGCCACGATTTCTCCTGTGCACCTAACAAACGGTACTTAAGGTAGCTTATCTATTACTAGTTCCGAAATACTACTGGGGCCAGTTGCACGAAAGGGGCTTAGCTATCCGATTGAGGATAACATCGTTTATCGCGTACTTGTTCGCGTTCCTGTTTCCCGAAAGCATTCTAGTTATCTCCATGCTAAATCCGACGATAGCGAGTTAAGACGACTCGGAGCAGGCTTGCTCTTTTACTAATGTAACATAGGGCCGTCGTACGGGGTTGCCGGATCAACATTTTCTCGGGACTTCAATGAATAAGAAAGAAGGTATCATTGATAAATAAACAGTTTTGGGGTTCATTGTGGATATATACCATTATTCAAATGTCACCTATAGCACTGTTCCCATAATCATTCTCAGTTTTACATGTAATAGCTGAAAACAAATTTTATCAAAGGACAAATATATCGTATTCTTCTGATAAAGACTAGATTTCGCAGCATGATGGCTAGGATGGTTTCGTGACGCGAGGATTACGAAGATCATTGACAGATCAGTGGTAAAAGATATCTCCCAAAGATGACTTGTCTCTATCTTGACTCTATCTTGTCTCGGCTTTGAGCAACCGGCCCCTGGATGCTACTAAATAAATCGGGTCGCAAGGGACAATGCATGATGTCGGAAAGATGGTAACACAATATAATTGCTAGCTTCAACGAGTAGACCTTGCATTTGATTGAATAATGTTTCCGCAAATAGTAAAGCATCTGGATATTCAGTGAATTACAAAAAGACTTCCGAGAGATCAAAACTTGGAGGATACAACATTTGAAACATCGGACTGGCAAATCCGTTTAACTTCGTGCTTTCCATGCTTTCCGATTAACCGGGCTGGTCCTTTTTTTCGGATTTATGTACAAGCGAATATGAATTCTTCAGATATATTTCCATTACGTAAGCCCATGATCGTCGAGCGATGATTCTCTTTAAGATATTTCCTGGTGCCAAATCGTGCTGCCATGAATCATATTTTCCTACCAATTGCCTCGGTCTCATGACTCTTGTTATTGTAAAATAATATTGCATTTTCTTTTGCACTGGGAGCACCCTTATCAGGATCAGGTTGTGTACACTGCTGGACCAGTTGGTATAATTTGGTATAATTATAATTATACACTTGTATTATTACCAGTTGGTATTATTATAATTTTTATGAGAAAGGGACTTAGTGTGTATTTTTACAATCATTTAAAATTGTGGCATCCGTGTGGTTCTAACCCACGCAATTAGAGATGACTTTATTCCCGGACAAACGCTCTGCTTAGGGATTCTTCCGCGCTACAGTAGGACCCCATCAAGATACAGCATTTGTGAAGTTCGGAAGACGATCGGTTGCAACTACTACGATTGGTAACATCAAGAGCCAGTATTCTTAAATTTCGGAAGACGGTCGCTTATTGTAGTCCCAATTCCTGACGACCTTAAGCATAATCACGTAATGTCTTTAAGCGGTCCTCTTGCAAACCAATGTGAAGGTTAACATCACGTTCTGGCATCTGGATTTTTCGTCAGATGAGCTTGTACGGATAACGACAGCGAAAATAACCAGATTGATGAATGCGATGACAAGACCAATCCCAAACGATAAGAAAACCACCGTCATAGATTGAGTGACATCATATATATGACCTGATTAAAAAAGAAAGAAAAAAAAAAGAAAAAAAAAGAAAAGAAAGAAAGGAAGTGAAACTGTAGGTTAATGACTTTGCGTAGTGTTTGAAAAGTATTTTGATTTAGGATGGACATACAATTTCTTGTCCTGGTTAAATCGGGCCATAATATTATTAATGATAATGATAATAATAATTTGTATTTATAAAACGCCTTTTCGTAAGATTCAAAGCGCATTTTAGGGAAGGTAGAAGAAATACAGAACAGCTAAACAAATGCATATATGTATAGAATTAACCGATCGAATTCTGGATTATGTAATTCCTATAAACTCTTTCTAGGGAGAACCCTGTTCCAGTTGTAAGTTGGTCAACGAAATCGTTTATACTATTGCAGAATAAGTGATATGATATCAAGGATTGATACAATATTAAAGTGTTTTATTCCAAAGCGCTTTTATTTCTAGGGCTCGTCATTCCAAAGTTCCATTATTCCAAAATTTAGTTGATCCGAATTTAAACTGTGGAAAATCTATAAAAGTTTGTTTGGCCTAGAATATAACAAGGTTCTTTATGACAAAGAAATTATACAATAAAATGCAATTCGTTTAATCTAGTCCGAAAATAAAGGAAGTTGAGATATTTCTAAAGTTCGTTAATCAGAAAATAACACAATTACGTAACATTTCATTAGGCTTGGAAATCGCTATTTTCCAGCAAATTGTCAACTTCTTACTTTTCACAAGCTTATTTCAACGAAGAAACGTCAATATGGTAATGTTCTGTACAGAGAACTTCAAATTATACGGTGTTGTCAATTAAAGGGGAATTAAATGAAGAAAAATCAGATGAACAAATTGTGAAAATTTGAGCAAAATCGGATAATCGATTAAAAAGTTATACATTTTCAAAGTTTTGATTTACACACCTCATGGGCTCCTTAAATTGGGAAACGTACAGGCACAAAATGGCTGCCAACATGGAGAACTCTCCATTCGCTTTGTACACACAGTTTCACATTTTCCTCTTTTTCCAGAAAAGTAGACAACATTTTGTTTCTTCGGTTACATATATTATAGCCACATTAATTCTGCAAGCATTCTATAAAGAACGGGGTTGATTCCTCATTTGAAATATGATATTGATCCATTTTCAATAAATTTATATACAAAGTGAATGAGGAGTTCTCCATCACATATTATGCTAATTATTAGCTATACACATGCCAATTCAAGGATGCCCAGCACAGTGAAATGATAAGTTTAAAAATTCATAACTTTTGAACGGGTCATCCAATTTTGCTCAAATTTTTGTTCATCTTATTTATCTTCATTTACTGATGGTACATTACTGTCTGGGTGTAATTTCCCTTTAAGGTCCGGAATAGTGATTGTATTTATAGTGAAAACTAATAATCCCTGTCCTGAGTGGACTATAATGATAGATAGTGATTAATTTTATACCGTAATAAAAGAAAGACTCATCACCTGCTAATGTATCTCCCGCTGTGGCCCCAATCGCTTCCAGAATGTAAAAGAAGGAAATCGCTGCAGGGATGTTCTTCTCATTCTTTACTGCTAGTTTAACCATAGCTGCTGACAGAGACCCCAGCACGAAGATCAAGAAACCCTGAACGCACGCCATTATCGCTAGAAAGATGAACGTTGAGCTCACCATGTCAATCAAGAATGTCAAAGAGGCTGCGAAGCCGTAGAATGTTAGCACAAGTATCGGGTCGAAGTCGAAGTGTATAAGAACGAGGTAGAGGATCCGTCCAAAGATGCCACTTATCCCGCCGATGGTTGACAAGAAAACTGCTGTGGATCGGTCGATCCCTTTCCCCATTGCGTGGGGCACAAGAAACAGCATCCAACCAAATAATGTGTAGTAAAATATTGATACAGCTGGACTAACGAGAGCGCATAATGGTTCGGCAACTAATATGGATGATTTTGAATAATCTCGAACTGAATGAAAGAATTCCACTATCCTCGACCATAATAGCTGGCTGTTATTCTGTAAACTGGAAGGGCCATTTTCTTGACATTGGTCTGACGCTGTAGGTTCATGGTTTAACAATTGTTCCTTTGGCTTGCCGCTACACTTGGGTTCAATTAGACGTTCGTGTATGGCATCATCCGAATCATCTGTTCCATCTTTCAAACTTTTACGATCTCTCGGGGTTCTTATCATTGCTCCAAAGGCCACCGTATGAAGACACATGCCACATAAGATTAGGAAGGCGCCCTCATAACCATAAGCCCGCAGAGACCTTTCGATCACCACCGGAACGGAAAACGCGCCACACGTGGCACCATACTGCGAGAAGGTTGCAGCGAAAATAAAGGACTTTGGAAAGAACTCAGCGAGAGTTACGTAATTTGCGTAGAGTGACATAACAAAACCAAATCCTGGCGCAAAAAAGAAATGGGAAAAAATGAAAAAAAATACATCTATTATTCACATTATTAATATGATTCATATTATTTGCACAATAAGTGAGTTTTCTTGTTTTTAATTAGTGAAGAATGGTTTATGACGGTAGAATACTTCTGCGCAACTGATGGGCGCACCATTTGTTGCACGTGCACTTCAGATGTGCAACCTTTTTTTTTTTTTTACCGCCGCCATCCCTGCGTCCATCAATTTCGAAAACCCACATTTAATTTTGAGAACAATGGTGGATTTTCGACATAGGTGGACGGAGGGCCGGTTGTGGATGGTAGAATATATATATATATATTAGAGGTAGGGAAACAGCATAGTATGACAAACAAATTCCTATTCTTACAACATCATTTTAATATCCTGACCACATTTAGAAGTTGCACAAATTCATGTATCAAAGTAGGAAAGATCTCTAAAAATTGTAGTTTGGCGATTTTTTATTCAACATATTTTACTTGTTGCTATAGTAACATGGGGTCTATTCTGCTGGTGATAAATCAAATTGAGGATTGTTACAATCACATACCCTGAGGAAGCATGATTAGAAAGGATGATTCATATAAATATGTAAAATAAGACTATAGTTTTTGGATTTTCGTAGGCAAAATAATGGTTGCTAGCCAACAATTCTAGTGGGATTAACATGTAAATTTGTTCTAGTTTGTTAGGGAGCATTTCTCCACTGGGTAGTTGGTAGACTCATCAGCTAAAACAAATCATTAAATGATATATAGTGTTAATTTACCTGTTATATTTTATACCGTTAACCAATAAAGTATTGAAATGTGGGCGTGGTCTATTTAGGGCAAGTTTCCATGGTGATGCTACAATTTTTGACAATTTTTATACCCATTTTCTAAAATTTCAGAATATTTCCTTCAAAATGAGCACCCTTCTTGCTTTAACCTTGGTGGGTGCATTAAAGTCAAATTTTTGGCCTCTCGCCGCTCTACTAATAAGAGTGCGCAACTGATGTGAACATCACTTGTTGCGCACTATGATGTACATTCGGGTTGTTTTTATCATCCACAACCCTATGTCCGCCATTCTCGGAAACCGTCTCATACTGTAAGCAGAGAGCAAAGAAGTGGGATATAGTAAACAACTCATTCAAGCATTCACAACATTATTGATAAAGAAAAAAGAAAATGTCATGTGCGGCTTTTGTTCAAAATGTTATCATGGAATAAGAAGTATGGACATTTCTTTTGTTTCCATCTAGCTATTGTCAATGTTTGAATGGGGATTGTTAACTTTGTCCCAGGCCTCCGTTCCTTCTGCGCGCACAGTGACTTTTTATTGAGTTTACGATTTTTAGTCAACTGTGACGAACGGCACGTCGCGTCGACCGGAAGCAGTACGTCCATGAGCACATCACAATGAGCAGACGCGCAAAATTGTGAGGTATTACTTCCGGTCGACGTGCCCTTCGTCACAGTTGACTGAAAAAAAAAACACCATATCAATGAACTATGAGAACTTTACCTGTTATGCTTAACAAGATTCCAAGAACGTATACTGAGTTTGCGAGAGGAACCAACGCCAATGGAAGAGCGGTGAGCATCCCACCGACCAAGCCGAGTGATCTCGGTGACATCACTTTCAGAAGTACGTGACCAAAAGGAGCTGTGAAATTAGACAACAAATGGAAATTCTTTATTCATCAAGCAAAATTTCAATGATTACCAGGGGCGTAGGCAGAATTGCACTTGAATGGGGATGGGAGGGGGCTGGCAGCACCATTTTTTATGGAGGGGCATCCTTCTGTCAATTTTGAAGTTTCTCCACATTTTTAACCCCCCCCCC
>BQKZ01000204.1:43883-60711 GCA_036244855.1 Temnopleurus reevesii | reverse complement strand
AAAAAAAAATAACCATGTGGACTATGGACTGATTACTTTTGTCAGATCCTTATTTCAAGATGAACAAAGCAGTTGTAAATAAGAAAAAATAAAAGAAACATGAACATCTTTAAACATTAAAAAGACTTCTTTGTTATACCCGGTACAATAAGATGTGAGTGGAAGTGTGTGTGTGTGCGTTTGTGTGTGAGTGGGTGGGGAATGGGCGGTGATGTTTCGGGATTGATAAATATCAGAGAAAAAGGAATGGTGATCAAGGTATTTAAAATAACCTGTTGTTTCATCGATCCTGAATATCTCATATCGAACTTATTGTAAGCTTAGCTACAAGTAGCTTACCTCTCCAAAATTGAAAGGAAAAATCCTGCGCAGGCACATTTTCATACCTCTAACTTAAGTGAACACTGTTCATCGGAGCATGATTCTTTTTTTTCAATTTTTCATCTCATAAGAAAGGTCAATCCTTCAGCCTTTTATACATATCAACATTTCTTCATAAAACTATATATGCTCAATTTGCCAACCATTTCAAAAGTGTTACGTTTTTATTGAGACACACTGTATTATGTACACTAAGAAAATTCCCTCCTCTTATTATGCTGAGTAATGCTGAGTAATGTTGAGCATGAATACACCGTATCAATCGGAGAAATACTTTCTTTTGTGTGCATATAACCATTTCGAAGGCTTCGGTGGTCATTCTTGCTCAAAATGTTGTCCCTTTTTTGACGTCACAATACCAATCACCTTTTGCACTCCGTTCACATTATGTTCGTCAAACGCGCACGTTCCAGGCTTTATAATGTCTTCGTGAGTCTCTTTTAAGGCGCCAGATCCACTAACTTAAAGATATAGTGCTCAATGCGCGCACAAAAAAGACAAGCAAAGAAGTAGAGTGGAAAATAACATACAATAGCATGGAATAAGATGACTCTAATCTCTTACCCGAATGATATTAAAAGAAACACGTTCCCAAATAGTTACTTAAACGTCTATCGCTCTTGTTGCTTGGCGAACAACCATCCAACGTTTCTTATATCCAGTATGGTTCTGGTCTCCCATTATGAATTGCATAATGATGTTAGAATTGCTATTTCCGATATCTCTCATTGCGTGGATTCGAACCCCAAATCGCACTTTAAGAAAAGGGGACAATATTGCAACAAAAAAGGATGCTCATTTTTTCAAAGTGTGTTGAGTGAAACCATGATGCAGTTAAAAGTGGAACTTATTTGGCATCCATTCGGCACTGAAAATTACTTTGCATCTTTGACCCCTGTACTTTGAACAGGTGTAATCAGTATAGCCTACAAGAGATTTTCATTTGGTTTTAAAATACCATGACAAAAGTACGCCAACCATAATATGACACTCGTTTCATATGTTCTTATACAACCAGGTCATCTCTATGACGTCACGTCATCGATGACGACTGTTTTCTTATCGTTCGGTGTCGCGCTAGTCATTGTCCTCGTCAACCTGGTCGTTTTCATCATCGTCGTCCGCTTCAAGGAGCCATCACAATCCAGTTGATGACAGAATCTTTTACTGAAAACGATAATATTAGTTACGCCCTGTTTGTTCCCGTATGACGTGAGCACAAGCAGGATGCAACGATTTTTTCCCTCTTACAGTGTAACGTGGTAATGGTGTGCGTTGTTTGTATGCACGTGACCAACTGGCACACGCGCTCTCAAATGCGAGCGAATTGTAATTTTCAAGTGATACGGTACCATATCACTTGGTTAAAATCATAAATTGACCAATGAGGTTGAAGAATAAGCCCGCACCGAGTGATAATAAAAGGTATACTATTTGACATACTTAGGGGCTGTTGCTCGAAGGTTGCAATTGGTCATAAGTTGCAGTTGATCGGTACGCGCCAATCAAAATCATTGTTTCATGCGCGTCTTGTTAAATGCGCACACCACGCGCGAATGAAAATGCGCGTTACAATTTGCAAAGTTGCAGTTGATTAGCAGTTGATTTTGAGCAACACCCCCGTAAAACCCACTTATACCATTGTTCAAAAGTTAATCACGTGATATATTCTGTGGAAGCGTCGTGGTTAGGTGGACATATGGTTCTCGCCTTTCAACCAGAGGGCCGCGGTTCGAGTTCCATCCTTATTTCACTACTTTCCCTCAGCAAGAAATTTATCCACAAAGTTCCACGTACTCTACCCAGGTGTCTGACAAAGTAACTTCTGCATACGTAAATACTTTGAAGATGCAAACCTCTGAAGACTTATAAGAATGTTAGGTACTAGAATTCGTAAATTATACAAATAATATGAAGTATAATGAGAATTCTATTAGTAATAATGAGGTATAAGTCGAAGGAGTTCCCTCCCAGGCTTGGGTTAATAATCTCTGGAATAAAATTAAATCCCTCCCGTATTATGGGACGCAGAAGTCAATACGTCTTAATGCGTTGCATTTCGAGTATTCATCATCTGATTGTATACCTGGTAAAGGGGTGTTCATTTTTTAGAACTCTTCTGAGCTCGATAGTTTCGAATTTCAGATATTGCTTGGTTTATTGCGTGTATCCATGTTAATTCTTAACTTGTTTTGCATTAATCACAATTCAGATGCCTTTTGGTTCCATGCATTTTCTTGTTTGTGTGCTCCCTTTTCTGATGATAACTTTCATTTTTCGAACGAACATGAGCTTTATGATGCTTGTTTGACTTATTCCTTGACATTCATGAATATTGACAACACTAATGAAGTCGCCATTTCATGTTCTAAAACGAAATCACAGTTGAGTTAGATTTCTGTCATTGACCTGATTTTCTGACTGAGACCTCAGTCTCCATATGATCATGACAACTTCCAAGTGTTGTCAAGATCCATGATCGCCTGTGTTGTGTTCTGGGCCGTCTTTGAAAAGATGATTCTGTACATTGGTTAGGGTCTCACATAGGGATCCGAGGATTGCTTGGAATTTTATTCTTTGAATTCCATTGTGTGAAGTACACTGCGTGGCACCTTGAAAATGCTAACCTCTTCGACTTATACTTCATTATAATTCTAATTATACTTCATATTATTTGTATAATTTTCGAATTTTACTCCGCAAAAACGTCATGAACATGCCAACAAAATAGTATTTTGAACAAACCGATATTTTAAAAATTAATCTAGACCAGTTTCGTGATAATGAAATACGATTATGATGATTGTACGTGAAATATGTTTTTCTGCCAATTCTAAGATTATATTTCGATCAAGAGATAACAAAATACTTTCTCGTACAAAAAAAAATGGGGGCCCCACTGGTATTGCTAGCAGACGAAAGTTTAGGGAATGGTTACTTATCTCCCTCCCCCAATTCTTTGCTTTCGTGGTCAATCATATATTTCGATACACATCTTTTGATATAAGTTAATATATTTTTGGGGTTTCAATCTCCTTAACAATATAAACTTCAAGGTTTGAAAATTTGGACAATTATGAAGCTATTTAAGCCTATATTAGCATATTTTTTCTATGAGATAGCAAAGCTCTAAAGCATTGAGAAACTTGCATTTCACACCCTTAAAAGCAGTATTCTAATGCTCTTTTTACCCTACTATAAATCTGAATTTTAAAAAGGTACACGTGTCTTTACTTTTCTTCTTTTTCTATTCAGTTTTTCATGTCTTTATTTGGTATTTAATATTTGGGTTTTGATGTTCATATGCTATAAACAAAATCTCTTGATCCTAAGCTAAATTTTGCATTTCAAACCCTTCAAATATTGTAGAATGAAATTCTTACGTGCATAATTTACCCTGCTGAATCCCAGCAAATGTTAATATGTCTTTATTTGCCCTGATTGAGGTTTGCAAGCCGATATTATATGTGTTTATTTCTTATTCTGTCATATACATTTCCACCATGTGTCCACTTCTCACCATATTATTAAAGGGTTACTATTATGAAAATACAAGTTGATCTGTATTGATGTATTATACCATTATCAATACCCTTTTTAGTGAAAGAGGGCCCAAATGTGTTTCATATATTTCATATTTTTTTTTTCATTTTTATGTTGGCGTAATAGGGAACGCCCTTAAAAATTTCTTTCCAATGTCAATCCTGTTGTGACATCACAAGAGTCAAGTTTGTTCACCTTGCTGGATCATGTTTTAGAGCTGGTGCTGTAAATAACAAAAGGAAATATGTGGATCAATGCAGGGATTTCAATTCAGGTGAATGCAAATTCAATTCAATTCAATTCAATTACTTTATTTTTCCATTTTAAAAAATCACAATACATTTTAATATACAGTATACTTATAAAATACATAGTTATGTAATAGATATTAAATATAAATGACAAACATAAAATTAAAATGGTGGGATACTCTAGAGAAGCAAAAGCTTATCATCAGAGTCCCATAGTGGCTACAAATTTAATTACGAATCACTCATCACTCACTCAGCACACAACACAACCATTCAGAATCATTTATGCGTAGGAGAGAGAGAAAGAGAGAAAGATAAGAGGAGAGAAAAGGGAGACCGGGGAGCCATTTCATAAAAATTAGTCAGTGCGACAAGAGGTGAATTTCCGACAGTTGCTATAACAACAGTCAGTGGCAGTGGTTTTAAGCCAATCAGAATCAAGGATTTCACTGGATTTGTCGCCGCTGACTAATTTTTTTACTGACAAAGTTTCATGAAATGGACTCCAGAACGAAGGTGCAGTGAAATGAATGGAGGATATGAGGTGGAATGTAAATGTAAGGAGAGAGGAATGTCAAAGATGTAAGAGAGGGGGATTGAAAACAAACAAAAGATACATTGTAAATATACATGAATATCTACTCATTTTGTAAAGCCACAAGAATGTCATTGAAATATTTTTTTTTACACAAAGCTTTGAATTTCGACAAGGTACTACTTTGCTGAATGTTTACATCAAGATCGTTCCATTCTTTAATACAATTAATAATGATTTTAAGGCTAATGTGGAAGACACCTTGGGTTGATGATACATATTACATTGACGAGTGTTATAAGAATGTACTGATGCGTTAAGAATAAACATGTTATCAAATAATTTTGGGAGGACACCAGAATGGTATTTAAACATAAAAATCAGTGTGTTCATGGATATCAAATTATGGATAGGCAAAATATGTAAATCATAGAATAATTGTTTGCTTTTACAGTTGAATTGAGACAGAGAGATTAGTCTAATTGCTCGTTTCTGTAAACAGATTAATTTGTCAAGATAGCTTTTATAGGTGTTACCCCAGATCATATTACAATAAGTTAAATGAGGCAAAATTATACTATGGTACAGAGTGACTAAAATGTTACGGGGTAAGTCATATTTGAGCTTGGAAACGATTCCTATACCTCTGGAAACTTTTGAACAAACATTTGATATATGGGGTTTCCAGCAAAGAAGTTCATCAACCAAGATACCAAGAAATGGGATATTATTGACACGTGATATAATATGGCTACCAACTGAAATATTATTTAAATCAGGTGGAACAGTCCTACCCCTTGTTCGGAAAATTATATATTTTGTTTTATCAAGATTTAATGACAACTTGTTACTACAAAACCAACTGTATAATTTTTTCCACTTCATTATTTGCAATAGAAATTAATTTATCTATATTTTTGTGGGAAATTATGACACAAGTATCATCACCAAATAATGAATAATGACAAATAGTGGAAGAATTTATAATATCATTTATGTAAATGAGGAACAGAAGGGACAGAGGACAGAGCCCTGCGGAATTCCATATTTAATATATATTCAATATGTGATTTGACACCATTGATCACAACATATTGTTGTCTTTTGTTTAAATAGTTTTGAAAAAGATTAAATGTCATACCTCTGACACCATAGAATTTTAGTTTTTCAAGAAGTATATTGTGATCAATGGTGTCAAATGCCTTTGAAAGATCCATAAAAAAAATTCTACTATTAGCGGGGGTGGTGCATTGTATACAATCAATAATCTTTTGCTTATTAACACATCAAACAGGAAAATGATCTGACAAATCAGAATAGATCAAACCACTGTTAATATCATTTTGTAAACTGTTTGTAAATATGTTATCTATTAAAGTAGCTGTATTTTGGGTAATACGAGTTGGTTTGGTTATTAAAGGAAACATACAATGAGAGTATACAGTGTTTAAAAAGTCATTTGTTAAGGTGTGAGTTGAATAATTTAAGAGATTTATATTATAATCCCCAAGTAAATAAATTTCTTTATTTTCCTTTGTAAATGCCAAAAGATAATTATCAATCATTTCAGTAAATTTATTGACATCAGTGCTAGGAGACCAATAAACACATCCCAAAATAATGGGGTTTTTTTTCGTAGTAAGGTGTGCTAATGCAGAATTCAGATCGCATTAGAAGTTTTGATGAATTATTGATATACAGTGCAACACCACCGCCAATTTTACCAGATCTATTTGTATTGACCAAGGTATAACCTTCCAGATTAAACATATCAGTTACAGTGTTTTCTTTGAACCATGTCTCACTGACACCTATAGCTGTAAAAGTGTGATTAAGGCTTTTTAACAATAGCTGGACATCATTAAAATTTCTCTGGAGACTTCTAGCATTAATGCTTAAGATTGAAAAGCAATTAGCACAATCCTTGAAGGCATCATTAAAATCATCAGAAAATAAGTAATTGCAGCTGCGATGAGGAAAAAAAATCATCAGTTACAGATTCAGAATTAGGCGTTAGTAATTGTAAGCAATTTGTTGAGTTGTGATGATTACCATTAATTGAAAAATGATTAAATGCCAAATACTGAAGTCTTTCAGTGTCAAAAGTATGGTTGAGTTTGAAAAAGCTATACAGATTCCAGAGAAATTCATCATCTGATGGACAGCTGTTGAAAGCAAAGGCACTGGAATTGCATTGGATACAAAATGATACATGAGTAGATATAACATACTTGATAGGGGTTTGACATAATTCGCAATAGTTAATCATTATAGTACCGTAGATTCACGTACTTGTAGGAAAGACAGTAGAAATATGGAGAAGACACACAATCAGTTACAAGACACACTCACACATCAACACAAAACAATCACATTCATTAACTACTTGGACTGTAAAATGAGCAAAATGTATACAAGTTAAATATTGGACCAGGAATTGTCTTTTAGGTTATTGATTGAAGAATAGAAAATTAAAAAGACACGGAAAGACTGGCCAAATATTGCTTTGAATTGGCAACGTGTACTTTTGGATCATTCAATTATTGCACCAAAGGGTCAAGCTTAGATGTGACAGATAAAACAGAAAGTCGAAAAGATGAATAATTAAATATATCAAATAATTAAAAGATCATTGCTGATCGGACTGTCCAGGTGCATTGTATATTAGGGGTGTACATACATACAAAATCAAAGAAGTTTAAGCTGATCCACAGAAGTTATTATTTTCTTCATTGGTTTGCTTCCCGTTGTTTTGACTGCTGCGAATACCTTCCCGTCAATAGCCCACGCAGACTCGACTTTCGTGGAGTTCCGTGTTTCCATGAGCAGTTTAAAGTTACTGTTGGTAAGGTCCTCGACTATCATGAAGCCTGTAAATTCCCTTTCATTGATCCACATATTTTATTTTGTTATTTACAGAACCAGCTCTGAAACATGATGTAGCAAGGTGAACAAACTTGACTCTTGTGATGTCACAACAGGATTGACATTTGAAAAAAATTTTTAGGGGCGTTACCTACTAAGCCAACATACAATTGAAAAAAAAATATTATTAAATATATGAAACACATTTGGACTCTCTTTCACTGAAAAGGGTATTGATAATGGTATAATAAATCGATACAGATCAACTTGTATTTTCATAATAGTGCCCCTTTAAGCATTTTAATCGTCTGATGCCTTTCATATGCTACATGCATATTCTGTGTTATTTTATCACTCTCTTATATTCTATTTTGTGTGCTCCTTGAGCACTAAGGGGGTGTTGCTCAAAATCAACTGCAAATCAACTACAACTTTGCAAATTGTAACGCGCATTTCCATTCGCGCGTGGTGTGCGCATTTAAGAAGACGCGCATGAAACAATTATTTTGATTGGCGCGTACCGATCTACTGCAACTTACGATCAATTCCAACCTTTGAGCAACACCCCCTAAGTCTTAGTTGATGTGGCGCTGTATTATCATTATTTCATGCATTCGCCTCTTTTTTTCTCAAACATTATTTCATATTGAGGTCATGCAGACAAATTTTACATTTGAAATCATTAGATTCATCTTTTCATCCTGAAGGACTTTGACTTTATCAATAATGATATTATGATGATATTACTAATAAGGAAAATGATAATGGTGTTTAAACATGCCATCTCTCTAGTCACCTCTTTTACAGCCGTATGCTTGTACATAAATGTAGGTTTACGCTTTGCTCGAGTGACCACAATGTAGATTCGTTATTACAATAGGCGGGTTTACTTATATATTCAAATTTATGTGCGTTAAACGTAGTTACGTGGTATTCCAAAGATTGGTTGATAACAATAAGACTACAATACTTGGAATCCAGTTTGCATACATTACTTGTTGCTATGTCGGGCAAGCCCCGGGCAAGCTTTGGGGTTGTCAAGAACAACCTTTGTGTTAGAGGTATGCATAAAATTTGCATCTATTAGTAAACCCGCCTATTGTTTCTCACTTGATTCATGTCTCTTCATTGCGTTAGGAGTTTAAATCGATAACTATTTTCCTGGGAACCTATGTTGTACAAGCTATGCTTCTAAATAGGTTCCTCATATTTCACGTGATTGCATTTCTTTGTCAAATACTAATTGTTATTTTTGTCATTATGTTTAATTTGATGAGTTCAAGATCAATATTGTTTATTTGTGGAATGTGAAACAATAAAAACAAAACAAAACAAAACAAACCTCTTCAGAGTAACGAGGCAAATTATCATATATTATGTCCCGGCCGTAGCAAGAGCTGCCAAGTGGGTGTTTTTTCTTGACACTCGAATGTATTGACAACTAAAACAAGTAGAGAATTCTGGCGCAAACTATAATTTTAATAAAAGAAGCATAGTCATTAGATTAATTGAAAAAGATCATAACCATGTTAACTAATAAAGACTTGTATTTTTTCTCTTGAAACAGGAGAGAGGGAAGGGGTTATTGTCTGTACAGCCCCCCCCCCCCCCCCCCTCCGTCTACATTGACACAAACATTGCCATAGGGTTTCATTTTCCCCTTTGCAAGCCATTTAAATAATCATGCTGGAAGAATATTGCATAGAATATTTATGATTGACGAGTGACATATTCTCTTGTAGAATTTAGGTACATTCAGTCATCTTTGGTATCATGTGGTTTTGTGGGGCGTTACATATCTGAGATCTTTTGGCCTCTTCATCATACCTACGTTTCATAGAAGATTTTTTTTTACTAATTTTTGTTAATTTCGAAAGCAAAACAAGCAACTTTACCTATTTGTGTGTCATTTACATTTTTTAATATTGATTTTGCAATAAATAATTAAAAGTCTGCAGTTTATACAGATCAAAAGCCGATAGCCGATTTCAGAAAAAAATAATAAAGATAATTTTATGCCCTTGAGACTGGTTGAGTGATCCTTCTTGCACGTTGCATGTATATTGTGATTGAAATCTTTTCCACTTGTTATAATGCTCCAAAAGTCTTGTAAATAAACTTCAAATTGTCTTCAGAAATCCCATTTCATTGATGGAAACAACCAGAGGATGCAATATATACTTTTCTTTACAAGTTAGGAATGTGGTTATTAAAATGGCTTTGAAAGCTAGAATGGGATAAAGTTTTATTGAATTGCTATTTATCCTGCAAAAATGAATGTTTACAAATAATCTAACATCGGCAATTCATCAGTATGAGTGTGTATATAAGTGTTTGTCGCATGAAGTTGTAATAGCTATCTTTAGTGCATATGTTAAATATTGGCAATTTCCAAGGTAGGCCGTGAGAGGGCGCTGTGCCAATCTATGAAATTTACCTTTTTGGAGGAGGTTTTTAATTAGTTAAAAATATATAACATGGGGTGTTTGTCATGAAACTTACAGAAATCCTACACCTAAGTCTACTTCAAGTTATTTTGTCCACGTTTAATTGCAACGGCTATAATATTCCCTTGAAAAATATCAAATTGTTCTGGTCAAAATCTTCAGGCTATTTCATGTATATACCATTTTGGCGGCCATTTTGAATGAGAAAAACACCAACAATGCATCTCTAAAAATAAGTTAATTATTAGGAACCAATAGGAACACATTTCATTCACTTTAGACACAATAAATGTTTGTTACACATCTTAAAATTGCCTATTTTTATCAGGGGGACTTGATTTTGGCGGCAATTTTTCACAAAATGGCCGCCATTGCTGATCTTTGACCTATTTCTGGTGGCCCCTTTTCTGAAAATGGTTCTATTGTGATACTCTACCTGTGTGCCAAATTTCATGCTTGTAGGCTAAAATGCACAATGCGGGTCAAAATTTGCTGTTATCTGCCCGACAACAGGGGGTGGGGGGGGGGGGGGCTTTGGGCTCGATTCTCAGACCAGGGGCCTGTAACATAAAGAGATACAATTAATTTTGCAATTAACTGCATCTCTTTAGTACACATTTTGCAATAGACTTACGATTAATATTTATCGTAAGTTTAATTGCATCTTTTATGTTACAGGCCCCATATAGTTTATTTCTTTGACGGCGCCAAAATTGAGCTCTTGTGGGTGGCTAAGTTTAAAATGGGTCGAGCCCCACCCCCATCCCCATCCCGGTCTACAACTCCTTGTTCAGGATGTTGAAAAAACAGAAGGTAATGCATCAGAATTAATCGTACAATAATTGCGATAATATAGTCAATCAATTCTTACTACAATACTTGGGCGTTCTTTATATGAAGAGTTAACACTCTCCCCTACAAGAGCTCTGTATCCTTGAGTGTATACTCTCCGAAAGGGAAGCCCAATGTCTTTGTCCATGACAGCTTTTCACGTGTATTATTGGTAAATTGCCAGTAGGTCCATTACCATCTCGTCCAATGACCGTTTTGTCCAGACGCGCTTCGTCCAATATTACTTGGTCTATAAACATTTCGTCCAATAAACACTTCGTCCAATTGCCGCTTTGTCCAATAACCANCGTCCAGACGCGCTTCGTCCAATATTACTTGGTCTATAAACATTTCGTCCAATAAACACTTCGTCCAATTGCCGCTTTGTCCAATAACCAATTTGTCCAATATCCCATTCGTCCAATAGCCATTTCGTCCAATAACCATAATTATGGTCTATCTTCATTTTGTCCAACTGCCTATTCGTCCAATCATCATGTGGTCTAGTCCTACTTCGTCCAATTACCGCTTTGTCTAGTTTCACTTTGTCCAATCATCAGATTGTCCGTCATTTGGTCCAATTACCGGTTGGTCTATCGTCAGTTTGTCTAATCATCAGTTAGTCTAATTATAATTCATTAAATCTCAAAAAAAAGTTTAAAACAGCACAATACATGACATAAACATATGAAACATAGCATGCCTAATATTTCATTGACAATTTCCATATTTTTCTGAGAATTAATTACGTTAATTAAACAATTAATATCAACCTTACGCTCGTATACACTTCTTATTTTTTCTAAGATTCTTATTATTCAGACTTTAATAATTAGCATGGATTTGACATTTGGGGCAAAATGCTTACTTTAGCGTGGAATTGCCCATAGGCCTACAATCAAAACAAATTTCCAGGGGTTGCCACATTATGGATCCGCTTGTGCCATGTGCGGGTCCATCACAAATGTAGCTATGTAATCGTTCTATCCAGCACGGTAATAATGCACAGCTAGTAGTTGAAAGGTCTCACGTGTTGAGAACACAAAGGTGAAGTTCTCGGAGTTGTGTGTTTTACACAAAGCCTATATACATGATGGTGTATGTGTGTTCGTTTTTCGGGAAGGGGAAGTGTTACTTGTCTAAGTAAAACACTGTATGTAGGGTTTGGGGTGGATGAAAAGGAGAGTTTACGAGGTTTAATTGGTGATTACTGACATCTCGCTGGTGCATTCAAGTCTTGTCTTTAATTGCTGTCAATGACATTCAGATACACTGTATTACGGTACCCAAACAATGTTTTTTTTTAATAAACATGAATACCATACGGATTAGACACAATGGTAATTGGACCCTTATTGGACCAAGTGTGTATAGTGTGAATAGTTATTAGACAGACTGGCTATTAGACTAGGCGAGTATTGGACCGACCAGAAGAAAATAGACGAAATGATGATTGGACGGATCAGTTATAGACCAAAAGGATAATGGACCAAATAGTTAGACCACATGGAAATTTGACGAATTGACTATTAGACCAACTAGGATTAGCCCACATGGTTAATGGACAAGGTGATATTGGACAAACTGATGATTGGATGAAGTGTTGTTAGCCCAAATGGCTATTGGACGAATTGATTATTGGACCAAACGTTAATGGACAAGATGGCTAATGGACGAACAGGATATTGGACTAACTGGTTATTGGACCAAGCGGCTATTAAAATGATTAATGGACAAAGTGGTAATTGGACGACCTAATGTTAGACGAACTGCGTTTGGACGAAACGGTCATTGGACGAGATGGCATTGGACCAAGTGGGGATAAACCGTATTATTCTGCCACTTATCCATCTTCGCTTTAGGTATGATTTAGCCGGGGTTTTTTTTCATAGAGCACTGTGCGAGCCATCAGCTGCAGATTGCGGGCATTTTTTTTAATTTCCACCTCCAAAATGGCACAAACTGATCGGGTCAAATTTGATTCTGATGACCCATGGAAATATTTGATCCTTCTTGGAAGGTTCATGTTAATGTTTGTGGATGCTGGTTTGGCTAAATCGTTTGGGGTTCTAATTCCAGAGATGGTTAAAGAATTCGACAGTGATTACAAGACAATGGCCTTCATCTGTAGTTTGCATTCATTGATGTACATGTCTGGTAAGTTTCCCCTTTTGTGACATAAAAACACGGTGTATTATTGCTGTTGCTATTATTATCATTATCATTATCATTGATGTTATTATCGTTGTTGTTATTATCATTATTATCATCAATATTAAGATATTCAGCATCCACTCACCCCACCTCTTCCTTCAGTTTCTTCTTTTTTTCAAGACGTTCCCCGGTGTCTTTTTTTTTAAAGGAAAAAATAGCAAGGACCTTTCATATTAAATGACTTCTTAATTTGGCATTACACATATAGCTCATATGTATAATACTTATGCTGTTTCGTCCTTCGATAAATTAATTTGAATGGTTAGATTATGGTACCCAGTGCCTTAAGGTACAATTTAGACGCTTTTTTTTCATAGAGCATAAGCAAGCTATTCAGATTGTTTATTTTCACCTCCAAAATGGAACTACTGATCGGATTCAGATTGTATAGTTTAGTTTAGTTTAGTTTAGTTTCCTCTGCATACAACATAATTTCAAAGTACAGCAAAAAAACATGATTCAAGAGTATCATTTCGACAAAGGGTCGCAAAAATGAACATAAATATTAAATAAAATACTATAAACTGTGATGACAATTTGTCAACATACACTGAATAACATGTAAATAATAGAAGAAGGATTATCTTGTAAGCAAATTGCTTGAAGAAATAAGATAACCCTGATAGCTCAAACAATGAGAAGGCAATCATGATAATCTTGGTTTATTGTTTTCTTATTTTGGACATTATTTTATAAAATAAATATTATACTGATAATTTATTGTAAAGCGGTGTTTAAAAGTTTATTAAGATGGGTTTTTTTGTTATAAATGTCAAACTCAAGCAACAATATATCTAGAGTAGTTGTTGGAAATGCTCAATTTATAAGTAATTCTCTCATAGTACGCCTAGTATCTAACCTTTCAGACTTTGCTACTCAGCTAGTGGATATTCATTTTTAATTGTTTGATCATTTGATAAGATATTTAATCTGCGTTTGGTTGAAATTGGAAAGGAACCTTTGAATGTTAGTAAGTAATGCCGATATGTAACTCTTCCTATTTTACAGACAGTACTCATTACTTTAACAAGTTGTATCATTTTATGATCCAATAATGGAGTAATTAGTTTTTGTATGGAAAAGTCTAAAGAGGTTATGGGAAAAGAATTTTATTTTAAATCATCATTTTAAACTGTTGATTCAGTGACCAAGTAGTTTCTATATTATGTGACAATGTGGACCCATTCACATAGGAAATATTACTCCAGGGTATAGTCTAGAATTGTGTATAAGATGTAATTTAGGTACTGGTCAGGGTTAATACACTGATTGTGGGATATTTGTGGGATCTTCTTTGATACATTTTTAGGCACAACTAATTTGACCAGTCCGAAGTATTTTCAATAGTCTATTGTTATGGGTTTACTAGCTAAAAGATTATTTTGTCAAAAGAACCACCACTTCGTATTTGAGTAATACTTTAACAATAGACTTGAATCTTGTAAGTTGGATTTCACATCCCCAAGGTACTTCCTGGGTGGAGAAAGTTTTCTATTGTTGAAGTTGTCATGATTATCTTTTCAGGGGAAAAGTGCACAACTTAATACCAGTTGTCATGATTTCTTTGGTGGAAATAGTTATTCAATATCTTCATGATAACTGCACTTTTGTACATAACATGCAGTTCTGACGTAAATTTGGAAATAATTACCATTGGTTAATTTTGTCTCTGCGGGGAGGGTCTTCAATTCGCTTGTTTATCTTATTTATTATATTGTTGCTAGGAGTGGTGGGGATTTATCTGCATAGAACTTGGTGTCTTGAATATTTTTAGGGGTAAAGGTCCAACACTGGAAATATAAGTTTAGTTTTGTGTCTACTTTCATCAAGTGCTGAACTCATTGAGTGTTGCACCACTCTCTTATGTTATTCTGACTTTTCATCCAGTTTATTCAACTTTTAAATAGAAGTTGTTAAATAAAACTACATTGGAGTATCAAACAAGTTTATTCGAGTTTGAGTTATTTGATGTGAGGACTTAGAATAGTTTAAGCGTGAGAGGAACGCCTACAAGTGCAATTGTAGTTAAACCTTTTGTAACAATAGTAAAAAGTCAAAAGCGTCTATGGGAAAAAGAAATGGATTGCGCCATTATTGTGTTCCTGTGGTACTGGCCCGTATTCCGATAGCGAGCTTTAACTTAACCCAGGTCTAAGTCATTCTTGTTTAGACTCTTGGTTTAACTTTTGAATAGCTCGGGTCTAAATAACAATGACTTTAATAATAATAATAATGAACGGCTTTTATATAGCGCTCATCAACTCTTCATGAGAATTCCCTAAGCGCTCTACAATAGGCGGGTTTACTTATATATTCAAATTTATGTGCGTTTAACGTAGTTACGCGATATTCCATAGGCCGGTTGATAACAATAATACTACAATAGGCCTACTTGGAATCCAGTTTGCATACAATTACTTGTTGCTATGTTGGGCAAGCCTCGGGCAAGCTTTAGGGTTGTCAAGAACGACCTTTGTGTTAGAGGTATGCATAAAATTTGAATCTATTAGTAAACCCGCCTATTGCAGCATTATTACCCTGGCTTTAATAGTCCAGGGTAATAAGTTAAACCTCGCTATCGGAATACGGGCCACTGAGGTTACTCTGTTGTAAGTTCTCTATGGTGATCTCGCGATTTCATAGACCTATGTTATCCGATTGTTATATACGTATCCTATGAGCCACGGATGAATCATGTAAGCATTTCGATAGCATACCTACACACAGTTGCCCGTATTCCGATAGCGAGGTTTAACTTAACCCTGTTCATTGTTATTTAGACCATTGGTTTAACTTTTGAATAGTCTGGGTCTAAATAACAATGGCTTAGTCCGGGGTTAAATGGGAATGGAGAAAAATCAGATGAACAAACTGTGAAAATTTGAGCAAAATCAGACAACCCATTCAAAAGTTATGAATTTTCAAAGTCACTGAGATATGGCGATCCCTATCACTGATGGGGATCTGTGCGATCGGCAAATTCTGCGGAATATGTGACGTCATGTCGGACAACTCCTCATTCACTTTGTATATTGAATTTCTAAAAATGGATTAATGTAAAATTTAGAGTAAGGTTGCAACATCATTATTCTCAAAATACATGCAGAATCAATACAAAAATGCTATACCCCAACCGAAAATTGGCATTTTGTTAGATTTTCAGAAAAAAAGGGACAAAATGTGAAAATTTGTATACAGAGTGAATGAGGAGTTGTCCGACATGACGTCACGGATCCTGTCGAACTTGCCGATCGCACGGATCCCCATGAGCGGTAGGAATCGTAATATCTCTGTGACTTTGAAAAGTCATAACTTTTGAACGAGTTGTCCGATTTTGCTCAAATTTTCACAGTTTGTTCATCTGATTTGTCTTCGTTCAATGATATCCCTGATATCGGAATCGAAAAAATCTCGTATATGTCTGTCCCCTTAGTGCCTCCGTAAAATTTTAAAATTCCAATAAAAAAATTTCCCCAAGGGTGCCCAAGTGGCACCCATCGGATTTGTGTTTAGTACCCTGTAGACTATCATATTCACCAATTAACCGGCCTACACCCGATAGACCGCGGGTTTGATAGTCCGCGGGGCCTATAGACCGCGGGGCCGATAGTCCGCGAGGCCGATAGTCCGCGCTCTCTTCCCTTCTCTCTCGAGAACGCGGACTATCGGCCCCGCGGTCTATCGGCCTTTCATTAAGGGTCCGATCGACTGCGGGGCCGATAGACCGCAGTGCTTGTAGTCCGCGTTCTTGAGAGGTGGGG
>BQKZ01000204.1:0-24645 GCA_036244855.1 Temnopleurus reevesii | reverse complement strand
AAAAAAAAAAAAAAAAAATGGATCCGCCCCATAGAGGTACATGTATATAGCCGTAATACCTCTATGATCCGCCGCCCTCACGTTTGTTTTGCCTGATTTTTTATTTGGCTACTCAAAGACACCACAAAGAACTAAGTAAGAGTATTTTTTCTCGATCCAGGTTTGTCATAAAAGTCAGACTTTTATCGAAGAATTTAGCCTCTTTGAGTGATATTTTGACAAGATTTCTGAGTTCTGTAAGTATCTCCCCACTCTTTATATTTGCAGGCTTTGTACGGAACAAATAGCGAAGATTTCGCCGATTTTGCTTGGCTGAGTCAATGTTTACATTTTTCTTGTTGACCCATGCATAGAAAAATTTGTGGTAATATCGAATACCGATACGTGCGCCTTTACGGAGCAGTTGCTTATATCAGAGAGCATGAGAATGAAAGTGATTATGCAAAGTTTAAACCATGCAAAATAGTCGATATTTTGGTTTAGGTCCCTCGTCGCCGAGAGTGTATATATTCCTTTATATGCAAGTCTGCGCTAATACACTTTTGTATTTGCCGCCGATGTACACACAAATCGAAGCCAAAGGGACGTTTAAAAAAATTAAAGAACGAGGTAGCTCCATACTCACGGCTGCATACAAAAGTGCATTAGCACCCGCAAGTCTATGGAGGTGGATAAAGTCCCCACTGCGTGCACCGAATAAAGTGAGACAGTCTAAAATGAATAACAGAAACAGGGACCTAAACTACGATTAAGTCGTAAAATCACTAGCCTACTTGAAAGATATCGCGGAATGCTTAGTTTGCAAAAAGATAAAAATCCAAGAAGTGTGGGGGAAATTTTAGATCATCCCTTCCTTACACTCCTGTTTCCCCCATCTCTCTTTTCCTTCTTTCTCCATCAGTGGCAATTAGCTTAAAATATTAATGTCTTCCCAATACCTTTGTGGACTTTAACTTGTCCAAGTAAAGTTTTGGTAAAAGGGAATATTTTTATCGCCAAATTTTGTCTTCAAACCGATATAAAATGAAATATAGTTAAGTAGCACGAACATGTCTTCAACGTTCTACGTTTGCACATCATGAGACAACTGATCAACTCTCTTCAATTATTCTTCACCACGATGAACCTCTTTCAAACCATATCATGAACATGTTGCACAAAAGATTGTGTGAAAAATGAACAAGTTTTGGAAAAGCTATAACCTAAAGTGTGCAAAATATTTCAGTGTTGTGTCCCACGACACTAATTCAATATTTTCTTTCTTGATGAAGGACAACTTCTCATGCACAGAATTGGATGAAAATTTCAGAATGTTATTATTGTACAAACCTTTTTATCACTATATTGTTGGAAATAAGTTTGCATATGCCTGATAACAAGCAAAATATTGTTATAACCAAGAGAGGATGCTAAATATGATTTGACGGTCAAATTAAAATTGTCAAAAGATTCAGCTCAAAAAAATTTGCTATGGTCACAAAATGTGTATACAAATTGTATGTCATGATAAACGTCCCAAAAATTCGCATTTCTTAATCTTTACCAAAACTATACTTGGGCTTTAAATTTCATAAGTTCTGTTCAATTTTATGAATATTTTTCAATCATATTTATACAAGGTTGTGGAAATTGTCTCATGGCTGAATTTGAAAAGCACTACAGTGGCTTCAACTTTTCATGATGGGGGAAATAATGGAAGTGCAACATGTCTTTCAACAAGAAGAGTGGGACTGTGGCCTTGCTTGTGCCAAGATGATTCTCAGGTACGTAACAATTTTTTTGACTGATTACATGTACATTTATTTGTCCTTTTAATGCCCATTTTTCAGTTTCAGTTTTGTTTCTTTTCATTTCCAATCAATCCTCTTTTGCTTTATTAATCCTGTCGCGTTTTTAAAGGGGAACCAACCCCTGGAATTATCTTACTCTCATTGAATGAAGAAAATTCAGATGAAAAATCCACGGAAATTTGAGCAAAATCGAACGACCTGTTCAAAAGTTATGATTTTTCAAAGTCACAGAGATATAACGATCCCTACCGCTGATGAGGATCCGTGCCATAGGCAAATTTGACAGAACCTGTGACATCATGTCGGACAACTCCTCTTTCACTCTGTATACAAAAACTTCACATTTTCTCCTTTTTTTTGGAAAATTCAACAAAATGCCAATTTTCGGTTGGGGTATATCATTTCTGTATTGATTCTGCATGTATTTTGAAAAGATTCATGCTGCAACCTAACTCTAGCTTTGATATCGACCAATATGTAAATCTTCTATGTACAAAGTGAATGAGGAGTTGTCCGACATGACGTCACAGATTCATGACGTCACAGATCGCACGGGTCCCCATGTGCGACAGTGATTGTCAAATCTCTGTGACTTTGAAAATTTATAACTTTTGAACGGGTTGTCCAATTTTGCTGAAATGTTCACAGTTCATTTCATTTTTCTTTATTCAATGGGAGCACTATAAATCCAGCCTGGGTTGGTTCCCCTTTAATCCTCTTTTGCATTTTTAATCCTCTTTTGCTTTTTAATCCTCTTTGCTCACCATAGACTTTCTAGGCATTGACTACAAATGGTCTTCATTTCTTTAAATTTGGAGATCTGCCAATAGAGTTGCAATTCGCACTCAAAGGCAGAAAGAACAAGAAGAGGTCTCCATCAGCGATATAAATTGTCTCTGCAAGATCTTGGCTCACGCTGAAAGATGCATTACGTCGGACGTAGTGTTGAGAGTTTCCTTTTCAAAATCTGTCAGCGGATCTTCCATTTCAAAAGATTAAAGATTGTTATTACAGTCTATTGCAAAAGTTTAAGACCACCTGCAATATTTGCACTTACCGCTATACCGTCATATTTTTATTCAAAGGGGGTTTACTCACAAATGTGTGCAAGTTTGTCCTTAATTTTCTGCTCAAATGATTAAAACTAATGTTTCCTCGTATTAAAGAGAGGTGCCTCAATTTTCAGAAAGATCTTGCGCAATCTCTCTATCACACTGATTTGATCCTCGCCATTGCTTTAATCACATGCCTGATGGAATGGTGATCATTGTGTGAGATCTCGCTAAATCTTTCCAAGAAATCAAACTAATTTGTCTTTTCCAGGATTTCATTGATAGTCTGAGCACTACAACTTGCTGTTTAAGAAGTGAATTGGAGCAAATGTCACCTAAATGTTAGTAAAACTCTTCTGACTCCACCAATGGATGTGTATAGGTTAATACAAATATGAAAAGTGATCTTAAACTTTTGCAAATTACTGTAGGTCATGTCTGATGAGTTCATGGCTCCATACAGCATTGTGGGAAAAGAACATTTCAAATTATGGTTTGACGAAGATTGTCATTCTTTCTAAAGCCCAAACCTCTCCACAACTTAATTCTAAATCGAAAGGCGGACTGAGCCAACAGCACAAATTGCAAGTAATGTCCTTTGTTCTCATTGATTAGATGTATCATGTAAAGGTTCCAAAATGAGAATAATTTCAATTCCATCAATTTTCATAGATAATGTTCCTGGCCTGTTTGGATTTTTTATTTTTTTATGTTACATAGCAAAAGGTTATAAATAAGGCTTCGTTGAAAGCTGAAGGGTAAACAAAAGCAAACACAAACAGCTCCCTCACACCCAGCATCCCCATTGGTGACAACCTAAGAAATTGAAGTAAAAAAGAGCTTGAGCTTTTGATCGTAGCAGAATTCTTAATCATAAGCAAAATGACAGAGAAATGAAGTGAACACATAAAGTAGACTGGCATAGAAATTTAAAAGAGGCAAAAACAAAACATATTATACCTCATTAAAAGGGGGAAGATTCCTAGATTCCATTTAAAGCATTTTCAAATCCATATATAAATCCATAAAGGCGACAGGGCACTTTGAAAGACACATATTTAGTTGTTTATAGTCAAGTGATTGGGGACGTTCGTCCTTTTCACTAAGCGGTGTGACGTATGAGGAATACATGTAGGATTGCTAATTCAGTACTTGCATGAACTCAAGAGAATTGAACAGATTTGAAAATGTTTTACTCGACTATGAGTTCATTTTGCCAGCAAGAGGAAATCATGAATAGTGATCCTGCGTTCGACTGCTAGAGTATGTAAGTTGTTCGTTTTTAACAAAATGTCTCACTGTTTTCATTAATTGATGAATAGTAATCATGGTAATTTGGTGATGGTTCAGTCCTAGTTCAATATCATAATCAAATATACCATGCACTGAGAAGTTCTAGTTGAAATTATGGATTGTGAGGTGACTGGCATAGCACTATTTTCTGAGGGGCACAGCCCCGAGGAAAATAGTCACTATGCCGGTCAACGAAGAATCCATAGTTTCATATAGTACTTCGAAAAATATGCATGGTATATTTGATTTATATCCTACAGAAGTAAACCGAAATAATAATCAAATTTATATCCTACTTGTAATCTGTCAATGAAATGAATTCCTCCAAATCATCATCATCTACGAGATTATATCTCGGTTCATCGTCGTTGATTTCTCCACTATCGTAAAAGATGACGTCAGAATATTTGACATAACGAAAACTATTCCGAGAATGACATCACGCCATATGCAATTTATTTCATGGTGAAAATATTTTTGATCATATGACTGCTCCTTGACCAATCACAATGGATACAATCTTATAAGTAGGATATAAAATCTAATATACCTGAATTGAGATTGACTCAATTGATAGTTCTCGTTTTGATTTAAATACTTTCCTCAATTACATGTAGGTACTGTAACATATCCCTAGGAGAAGAGGATGTAGTCCTGACAACTGCCTGCAATGATTTAGGAATAAAGAAATCGTGAGTATTATCATGATCCCATCAATTGAATGTACAGTGGAAACTCAGTATAACGAGGTGCTTGGTTCCATAAAAAAATACCTTGTTATAGCAGTAATCTCTTTATAGCAGAGTTAAAAAAAAAACAATAAGTTATTGAGAGCTGGGACCAGATTATTTACCTCTTTATATCAGATATTTTGTTTATCAGATCTCTTTATACCGAGTTTCCACTATATTAGGGATTATTAAGTTCTGTGATTTACTTACAAATTTAGAACAGATATGGAATGTTTAAAGGGTATCTGATGACAAGAATTTGTCAGTTGCTAAAACCGACTCCTTAAACAATCACTGACGCTTATAATTGTTTTAATTATATTATAGAATGGGTGTGTTGTGTCCTTCAATCTGATTGGTCGAGATCAAAATTCTTGCAGACGATTAATTTTACTGGTGCATGATTTATAAACGATACTAGTGCGGTATCGCTATTGTTTCTGATACGATCGCTTTCCAAAACAACAAAAATGGCGACCGATACGGAGCGAGATTTGAATTGCTCACGGACGTAGAATTGGAAGAATTAATGCCGCACGAAGAAAGCAATCAAATTCGGATTTACAAAACTAGAATGCTTTGCGAGACTGAAACAAAAAAGATGCCGTACTGACTGCCGTAACGAAGGAGAACACCGGGGATTTGGACTCGCTGCTCTCCGCTATGCTATGTTCGCATAGCTACGTAAAGGTGATGGTTCTTCATACACGAACGACGAAGAAATCAATGCAGTACATTCGGTACGGCATCCAGCTTCACTATTTGGACAATTTCAACATCGACAATAAGTGTACATTGACTAGTGTACATAGATCTGTAAAAATGTCTTCATTTGACTACAATCAGATTCTGCCAGAAAAAGGTAAGTTTGTACAGAAAACAAACATTCTGACAATAACAAAACCCCCCACTGCCCCAGGTTTTTCAGTTTTCTACACTAATGACTACAGTATATGTTCATTTATAAATTGAAGACTCATTACAGTCCAGAAATTAGCAGTGAGTCATTCGTTATCATGCATCTGGTTAAAAAAATCATGCATCCGGTAAAAAAATTTCATGCGTCCGGTAAAAAAATTTCATGCATCCAGTAAAAATTTTCATGCGTCCGGTAAAATTTTTCATGCGTCCGGTTAAAAATTTCATGCATCCGGTAAATTTGTCAAATTTTATTTTGGGGGGACGTGACAGTGCCCATTCTATAAAACAGATGATACGCAGGTTTATTTCGTGGGTCGGTGGAATTGTTTGCACTCGGTAACTATGGAAACTAGTCTAAACCCACTCGGCTTCGCCTCGTGGGTTTAACTGTTCCATAGTTACCTTGTGCAAACAATTCCTACCGACCCACTCATACCTGCGCATCATTTGTATAATGATATTTGATTTTTAAAACCAAACATTTCTTATTTTATATTCCTAAAGACGACTTTCATGAAGACTACCTCACATGGTTAAGCAATCAATGAGGATGTGCACACAAATATAAATGCACTTGCATTCAAAAAGATTCCCAAAGAGCTTATAACTGGGACTTTAATGGGTCACTCAAAAACAGCGAGTGGAAATTGACTTAATTTGCTTGGGTACTACAAAATTGTAAAAGGTTTTTATCAAGTACTTGTCTGAGATTAAATGAGCATTTGAATACGTAGTAATTCTAGTTAGTATGTTAAGAATGATTTATGTTCCATTTCATGTTCATTTAGTATCTGGACCATAGACCTGGCTCATCTTATGTCCAAGTTTAACATTAGACATGAATTCTACACAATCACATATGGGGTGGATCCCTCGTATACATCAGTGGTGAGTTTAAATCATAAAATATCAATATTTTAAAGAAATATATTTTCTTCTGACTTGCGCATACTGGTTCTAAGAAATGAACTATTATGAACACACACAACATGGATGGCCATTGACACCGTCAATTTTTTCCTACTGATCAAAAATTGTTAATGTATTTGCTACAATTTAAGCTATCAATTGGTAGAAAACATAGAGTGTGTAATAACAACAATTTTCCAGCAAACATTTTATACAAACACTACAAATCGAAAGTGTACAAAAAAGGATCAACCATGCTATTTAAGGTTTTCCGTCAGACATTAGAGTTGGCAGACCATCTAGCATATTTTTTTTGTATCTAAACATATAGTATAATTTAATGTGTTGGTCTCCTTCCTTTTATTTTGTGGCTAAGGCAATAAAGAAGTATGTAAACAATTTTGACTACGAAAGCAATGACTAGCAAATCTTAGAATTTATATAGATGAAAGCCTGAAATAGAAACACACTCACCTAATATCATCTTCCTGGCTAAGGTGGGGTATAGGGAGAGGGGCTCGAGGGTTCAAGCCTCATTGGATGGTGGCTGTTAACGTCATGTTTGGCATGAAATAACGATTCCTACAAACAAAGTTAAACGTATGATAATAATACATCGATGCATACCGAAAAGCATATCACTTGCTTTTCATTCTTGATAAGGGGTTTACAGAAGGTGGATGTCACTTTTTTGTTCAGATAATGAAGGGACCATTTTGTGTTCACCATTTAAAGGCATTTGTTAACGATGTCAAATCACTGTAAAACAAGTGTGATGTACATGTAGATGGATGTGACCCTCGTGATATATTTGCAATTAAGAATATATGAAATTAAGTATGACAGATTGAAATAAACATCTACTATCCAAAAAGAGAAAAGGTTAAGGAAGCATGTTGCTTGGAGCCAACAAAATGGTCATGCTCTACTTGCCAAATCTCCCTGCAGAGGTTTATTCATGTATCGCACATTGCTGTAGGAACTTATATTTATGGCCAGATGCTTATAGGTCATCAATATTAAATTGCTTGTATCTTGAAACATACATGCCAATGAATCTCTAAAACTCAGATTCCTATCTTAGCAAAAGGTAGAGAATTATTTATACAGCACCGGCTGGATCAGCTCAATTTTATTTTGATTTTATACAATGTGGGTCATTGTGCTTCCAGTAAACAGAAAGGAGAACTGAGTGTTTGATCATAACGCAAATATGATTATAATTATTGAGGTCTAGTGCAGGGGATCAATGTTAAATTTAAAATTATGAAACCCAATGTGTCCAGAATTGCTTTGATTCAAACAAATATCAAACATATTGTCCAATTTTCTTTTAAGGATATCTGAGTTAGAATTATTCACAAAACTAACTCACATAAATAACCAATAATACAAAAAAATTGACTGATATTAGTTTTATGCACTACATAAGGCACAATTCACATTATAATGATAGTGCGTCTTATTTACCCAGGGTAGCCGCTTCAGTTCTTCCAACTGTTCTCCCAACAGGCCCTGCAATAACATAGAGCTATTATTACCCCGGTTTATTGGATTCTGACATGCATGCTTACAACATATGCACATTTTCCACTCCTTTGGGAGTATTCCAGCAAGGTGCTGCAGTTAAGGCACTCAATGCAAAATTGCCCATATGGTCACATCCAACCAGTCCCCAATCACACCTGGGTCGAGTGCAACAAAGTACGGGTAAATTTCTTGCTGAAGGAAATTAACGCCCTGGGTGAGATTGGAACTACCGACCATAGTTAAGAGGCGAAAGTCCGAACCACTACACCACGACACTCCCACTTTCGGAGTTGAGTTTTGTTTCTCTATTTCCTTGTAGGATTTTTACAACACCAACACATTTGAATTTTCATCTGAAGAAACCAGGATCAATGAACTTTTCAAGGAAGCCGAATCCAAGGGCATCACTGCTGATAAGAGGTGAGTTTTGAGTGCACCACTGGGAGTTCTTGGACTGAAAGATAAACCATAGCACTAATCAGGACATTGAAATCTGTGAGACATTATTTTGAGTAATTGAGCACCATGAGCGCCCAGCTGAGGCAGAGTCTGGCACTATACAAGAGGCCATCATCATCATCATCATCATCATCATCATCATCATCATCATCATCATCATCATCATCCTCATCATCATCATCATCTAGTTTTCATTTACCTCCCACACCGATACAATCTTTTCAAAGAATGATATTATTATGAAGGATCCATGTTATGGAATTCACTGCTATCTGACATGAAACTGCTCCAAATTCTTTTAATTCAAGGCTCTGAAGGTTTCTTGTCGGGCGGTATCATTAATCCTAGAATCTCCTTAGTTTCAACATGTTTATCATCACTGTTGATGGAATATTCTGAAGATAACAGTAGTCTTGCCTTAAGGTCCGAGCACACCAAACACGGCACGGCATAACGGCACGGTATTTACGCGCTATCTTGCTTGTTATTGGTCAGCGCGCTCCTCCGCGCAAAGGATGTGTAACCATTGGCCAATCACAGGGGAGATAGCGCGTAAAAACCGTGCCGTGATGCCGTGCCGTGTTTGGTGTGCTGGGGCCTTTACTCTTGTTTCTACTGTCTGCTTGTTTTGACTTGCATTCTATGTTGCTTGGTTTTCTTAGTATGACTTATTATACCTACTGAACTTTTACTAATTTTTAGACATTATTACTATTTTTGGGCATAAGTTTGTAATGTTTTGTGTAAAATTCACAATAGATTACTAATTTTGACAACATGAGTACCATACATTCCAATGTATAATATGTGATGATTACTAATTTGGTGGAGGTTTATTACTAATTTTTACTGTCTCATGTTGGCAGCTATGCTACTGCTTTACAATATTTAAAGCAATTTGATGTTTAGTTTATCAGTCAGCCTCCCATAAGCGCAATTCGTTTTTGGCTGCTACCTTCAACCAATTGGTAAATTACTTTGCTTCATGTTTTACTTCGAAATTTTTGTATGTTTTTATGCTGCATCAGAAATACCTCCTTTTGGCGCACTAAGGCATATGAGCACAACTTGCTCTAACCTCGGCTCTTCATCAGACACACACAAACTTGTCATACCAACATGTAAACTCAAAATAGCTGAATAGCGCTTCTCAGTAGCTGCTCAAAAATTCTAGAACAGTATCTCTCTTGCAATATGGACAACTTCCAATTCTGCTACGTTTAAAAAACATCTTAAGACTTACCTTTTCCCACAGTAATCAAATTGTTTTCATTTTTGTTCTGTTAAATTGTAAAGCGCTATGGTACTCTCTGTTTTTAGCGCTATAGAAATAATCTATATTATTATTATTATTATTATTATAACTCGGAGCTCCAAACTTGGCTTTAGTTCACTACACTTGACGTAAAAAGTAGTGCTGTAGCATGGAAATCTCAGAGATCAGTGAAATGCAATTGAGGCCCAGAAATCTCTGAGCTTTGTGTGAAAACCTACAACGCTCACAATTGAAATTCCTGTGGTATTCCTGTTGGTTTCATTATGAAATGAAAAGATGCCTGACTCTAAGAAAGACGACATTGCCACATTTTTTTTAATTTGATGTTTCACCAGTGTTGATAAGATGCTCTGAGATTTATAAAATTTATAAATGAGAATAAAATACCTGCTTTGTAACAAAACTTCTATCCTATTTTATCATCAATTTCATCACTTAGATCACTCCACCGAGATGAAATTATCAGCCGACTCAAAGAGGGCCAACCAGCAATCGTTCTTATTGATGCAAACATTCTTGATTGCCAGATTTGTTCAAACATCAAGGTAAATTAAATAGATCAGTAATGCTCAGGATGAAGATATTGATGTTAAAGGGGAACTACACTCAGACATTAAATTGCTATCATTAAATGAAGAAAAATAAAATGAACAAACTGTGAAAATTTGAGCAAAATCGTATTATCCATTCAAGAGTTATGAATTTTCAAAGTTTTAATTTACACCCCTCATGGGCTCATTTAATTGGCAAACGTACTGGCACAAAATAGCTGCCAACATGGAGAACTCTCCATTCACTTTGTACACAAAATTTCACATTTTCCTCTTTTTCCAGAAAAGTAGATAAATTTTTTTTTTGCCGGTTAAATGTATTATAGCCACATCAAGTCTGCAAGCATTCCAGAAAGAATGGTGTTGATTCCTCCTTTGGAATATGATATTGATCCATTTTCAATAAATGTATATACGAAGTGAATGAGGAGTTCTCCATGTATGACATCACAAATTATGCTAATTGGCAATATATTGCCAATTCAAGGATGCCCAGCACAGGTGGAAATGGTAACTTTGAAAATTCATAACGTTTGAACGGATTATCCGATTTTGCTCAACTTTTCACAGTTTGTTCATCTGATTTTTCTTCATTTACTGACCGTACACTATTGTCTGGGTGTAATTCCCCTTTAAACAAGTTGACCTATATCCAAAGATAGGCCGGTTTACTAGATTCAAAGTTAAACACAATTTTTGCCAAAGAACGTAGTTGTGTGGTGTTCCTTAAACGGGTTAGTAACAATTGCACTACTTGGAATCCTGTTTGCATACATTAGTTGTTACTATGTAAAGGTAAGCTTTGAGGTTGTCAAGAACAACCCAATCATTATTAAATTCTGTAAGACACTCTGGTCCCCGTAATTGGAACAATCTTTCTGACGAAATAAGAAGCGTTACCATTATTATTGCATTTAAATCTAAGTTGAAGAAAACACATATAGAATACTATTCTGAAGGACATTAGTATTTTTTTTTGCATTCATACATTACCACCCTTATCCCCCCTCCTAGTCCCTATTCCCTGGGCTGTTGCTTNCCCCCTCCCCGTCCCTACCCCCTGGGTGAGTGCTGTTGCTTGCTGTTGTTATTCTGTATTTGATCTCTAAATGTTATTTATTTTAACTCTTGGAAATACCATTTTGATTACTCTAATATACATCATTTTCACTTTTGCCAGCTCTTCAAGGGTCCTACGCGTTACAAGTTTTAAACTTTTTAGTAGTCACCCTTTTTCTATTGTCATCAAAATGAAAACAATTTTATTGAACATGTTTTTACATTGTATTATACCATAATTGTATCTGATTTTTATGATTGATAATGGAAATAAAGTCGAACTGAACTGAACTGAACTGAACTGAACTGAACTGAACTGAACTATGTACAGGTTACCGGTATGTCTAAAATTTGCATCTATAATTAAATCAGCCTATTGCTTTACATGCATACAAGATATATGCATTTTTAGTTTGAATGCTATAACCCAGTTCCAACTAATCATCATTCGGATGGCACTTAGGCGATGTTGTAGCCCCACTCACTGATTTTGGCACTGGGGTGAAATGAGTTTTCCCTCTGTACTTTGGACATTTTGATTTCCCATTGCTTTTGTGCGGAAGCTGTGTGTAGGCAAAAGTGACAACATATTGTTATCATTTTTGTTTTGCGATAAGTAAGCCATATTTTTTTCTCAAACAAACTGTGAACATTATCGTGAGAAAATGTATGTGATTACTCTCACTGCCGCTCACAAAGTAATTAGATATCTGAAGCATCTCGTCAATTTCCTCAAATATGGTTTCATTTTGAAGGTCATTGTATCTTCATCCAAATAGCACAAAATCCTTAATTTTCATTTCTAATAATAATGATAATAATAATTGATTGATTATAAACAAAGCATTAATACAATTCCTAATCATTCAACAAACTATCAATAACTATCAGAATACTGGATTAAGATGGAAAGAGTTGAGTTTTGAGTGTCTTTTTTCCATAAAGCTACAGGAATTTTCTGGAATGGGTCACATACTCATTCTAGGCCTATCACTGCAGGAATCCCACAGTCATGGAAGATCCGAGAACATTTTGTGGTCATGGAAAATCCTGGAAAATTTTGTGGTTATGGAAAATCATGGAAATTCCTGGAAATTTTTTTGGCCATGGAAAATCATGGAAATTCCCGGAAAATTTTGTGGCCATGGAAAGTCATAGAAAATCCTGAAAAATGTTGTGGTCATGGAAAATCCTGGAAAATTTTGTGACCTTTAAAGTCATTGAAAAGTCATGGAAGTGGAAAAATTTGTGAAAAGTCTTGGAAAAGTCCTGGAAAAGTTACCTCTTGAAAATGGCAGCTTTCCAGTTCATTGTGTCTCACAAGTATCATACTCTGTGGCTCTTTGGTCGTGGAAAGTCATGGAAAAGTCTTGGAAAAGTTACCTCTTCAAAATGGCAGCTTTCCAGTTCGTTGTGTCTCACAATTATTGTACTCTGTGGCTCTGAAGGGAGGAGGAGGCAATCAAAGGGTGTTTGATTTTGGAAACCGTATTGCGAAAAAGGTTATCGTAGGAGCAGTCGTTCAGTATTAAATGGAAATAATAATAATATGCCATTCTTATATTAGTGCTAGTTAACCTTTAGAAATCTCTATAGCACTCTACAATTAATGCAGTATTATCACGCTGGCTTTAGCAATAGCAGCTTGTGAGGCGCTTATGCATTTCAAGGAATATATTCCTACGAGGTACCCATTCACCTCACCTGGGTTGAGTGCAGCACAATATGTATGAATTTCTTGCTGAAGGAAAATAATGCCATGGATGGGACTTAAACTATGGACCCTGCATGAAAGGCAAAAGTAAGAACCACTTCACTGCAATGCTTGTAATTATGTTTTCTAATTTCTGTTTGAACTCTCATGGTGTATTAATTACAAAATTTTAAGAATTGAAATTAAACTAAATATCTGAATGTGTTTGTTCTTTTGCTGTAGGAACAAGAATGTCTCAACCTAGGATGTTGCGCTGTAGATGTAGATGAGGAAACAGGATATGTTGGTAAGCGTTGCTCTGAACAGTTATTGTGGAGAAGAGACAAGAATGTAATCCCTCTACCCCACAAAAACTGAATGCCACTTTATTAATAGTACAGTCATTTGCAAAAGTTTAAGACCACTTGTCATATTTGTATTAACCTGTACACATTCATTGGTGGAGTCAGAAGAGTTTTACTGACATCTTTGGGTGATATTTGGTCCAATTGCTTAAACAGCAAGTTGTAGTGCTCAGACTCAGACTATCAATGAAACCCTGGAAAAGACAAATTAGTTTGATCTCTTAGAAAGATTTTGCGAGATCTCACACAATGATCTCCGTTCCATCAGGCGTGTGATTAATGCAATGCCGAGGATCAAATCATTTTTAGTGGGAGATCATGTAAGATCTTTCCGAAAATTGGGGGAGTTCTCTTTGATACAAGGAAACTGATATTAAACATGAACATTAGTTTTAATCATTTGAGCAGAAAAATAAGGACCAACTTGCACACATTTGTGAGTAAACCTCCTTTGAGTAAAAATTTGACAGTATAGAGGTAAGTGCAAAAATTGCAGGTGGTCTTAAACTTTTCCAATAGACTGTAATGAAAGTTTATCCAAATAGAACAGGTGCCATGTATTCTGGTATTTTAAACAATTTCTGACAAGTTTATCTATTTTTCGGGCTGTTCCTTCAAATATAAATGAACTGCGTATACTGGGATTGGTGACTTTTCACAGAAAAATTGGAGTAAGGACACAAATCCATGCTTTATACAGATTGCCAAGGACTACTGAACCCACGAAATTTACTTAGGTGATTCCTACTTTAGCTAAAAGTTTGGAGTTATAAGTATACATGTAGCATTAATTGAATAACATAAAATTTTATTTCAACCAATAACAATCTTATTGATTGCATTTGATAATAATAATAATGCTGGCTACTTGTATGGCACAGTGACACAGGTCCACCCACCATATTGGTGCTTATGGCGCTAAATTTTTTTTCACTCACTATGATGTGCTTTAGCTAACAGCTACTACGATCCCTCATATTAGGAGGAATAAATTCCTGCCATCCCCATTCACCTCACCTGGGTCTAGTGCAGCACAATATGGATGAATTTCTTGCTGAAGTGAATTAAAGCTTTGGATGAGATTCGAACCTGCGACCCACAGGTTGAAAGGCGAGAGTCAGAACCACTACACCAAGGTACTTAATAATTCTTATTCTTGCAATATTGATTCTATTTTCGAATTACGCCTGCAGGTCATTTCATCGTAGCTTGTGGCTATAATTTAGAGAAGGAGCGAATCTACTACAAGAACCCTGGAAGGCCTGTCGGTGAGTGATTTAGATCAAGCTCCAGTTTTGATAATTTGTCCTTGATAAGACTCTCAAATTGTTTGGCTGCCCTCATCCGACCGATCATCTGAAGAGGTATTATTTTCTGCATGAAATCTATTCCAAAATTGAAAAAAAATTAAATTCAAGAAAAACAATTTTCTGACTGATCAACTCAATTTTTTTTCTCAAAAAGTGATTCTTGAGCATCCAAACGTTGAATTGAATTTTCCCTCGCCTATAATGATCATGATGTTTGATTAGAACCTTAACCAGTACTATGAAATAATTTTGAAAGGAAACTATGATTTTCATTGTTTCCCGTTCCTATTCTCTGATTATAGTCAAACTTAATAATGATAATGCACAACATGTATATAGCGCTTAATCCGAAGTGTTTTGAAGCGCTCTGTGCATTATTACCCTGCTATAGCATGGCTACCATTTGGCGCTCCATGCATCCAAGGAATTTCTTCCTACCGGTACCCATTCACCTCACCTGGGTTGCGTGCAGCATAGTGTGGATGTACTTGTCAAATTATTTCCCAATAAATATTGTGTCCACTTCATTTGCAACAGGTCTTCATATTGTATACCACAAGTTATATATTATGTCTTTTTTAATGAAAATCAACAAAAAAAACAATTTTATATATTCTGTTTTTTTTAATCACTCTACAGACCTGTGCTGTTGTTCGTACGATAACTTTGATGCTGCAAGGAAGGCCCATGGTACAGATGAAGATATCCTTTTTGTCCAGAGGTGACAGGGAGAGGTCACAACCTTTAATAATGTGACCCCGCCAATGAACTTTGAACTTTAACAGCAGGGAAATTCACTTCAACATCTTCCTACTTCAGCATTTATATTCTTCAGCATTGAAGTCTTTTCTCCAGTAGGTGATAGAGTGTAAGGGACAAATACTTTTGGACATAGTAATTAACTTTGAACATTCAAGCACTCACAATTATAGCTAGATAGACACAAAAGGATTTTCCTTCCCTCTTATTCTGTAGATAAATGCCAAACAGACATTGCACAATGATTTGCGTAGCCATTGTGAAAGCTTGAATGGAGTTGTTTACTTTCTCCAAAGTTGTCTCTTCTGTTCACAGTGTATCCACATATCATCATCATTAAACTGTGACATGATGGTGATATTTTTGTTATTGAGAGGTGAAAATGATTCTGAGGCTACAAACTAATGTTAATTCCTTAATGTGATCTCGTCGTTGAATTTTGAACATCAAGGTGTCTGTAAAATCTGAAATACAGTCAAACCTCATTATAATTAGGTCTTTGGGACCAGAGAAATTATTTCTTTATATCGAAACTTTTTTATATCAGGGTTAAAATACAATAAAATACAAAGAGATGGGACCAGGTAAACTAATGTGTTTTAAGGAGTTCTTGTTATATCAGTGCTCTTCACAACGAGGTTGGACTGTACTTAGTACTAGGTGATGCCTTACATTGTAATCGAGAGATAATCAACCACAATTGTAAGAGATTTTCCTTTTAAAAAGTCAATCATTGTTTTCACCAACCTTATGTGGTGAAAATAATGAACAGCTTTTATATAGCGCTTATCAACTCTAAGAATTTTATATTTTGATATTGATATTGTAACAGTGCAATTAATTAAGGAATTGTATGATTGCTTGCCTGAATCCAATAAAGTGGAGGTAATAATAGCTTGATTGTAATGGATGTATTAATGTTATTGCAGGGCGGACTGGGAGATCATTCTAAAACTCAATGATCTATTTTTTTTGTTGTTTTTCATAAAGCTGTTCATTGATCTGTGCGTGACTTAGCAGACGAGTGGTGATCGTTTTTCTGGTCGCTATTCAGCTACAGGAGTTATCATTGTGTGCAGGAAAAGGGACACCAGTCATGTGTGGGTCATACGTAGATCTAAGAGCAGCTTTATGATACACAACCCTGGGAGGTGTTTCATCAAGATAAGAAAGACTTTAAGAATGACTTTAAGTTCGACTGGTACCAGTTCTTGCGCTGAATGCACTAATAGTGTGAACAATTACGCACAGGAAATGATACCAGTCGAACGTAAAGTCGTTCTTAAAGTCTTTCTTATCTTGGTGAAACACCTCTCAGGAAATGAATCATTGAATTTTAGAATGCTTTCCTCTTCCCCCTTATATTTGTCTATTGGTAATTTTCCTCTTATCAGTGGTCAATACGGCATAGTCAGCAAATCCCACCAACTTATCTTATGATTCAGCATAAAATGAGAGTATTACAGTGAAACCTTTTTATAACGAGGTCCTTGGGACCATGAAATCTACCTTGTTATATCAGGATCTTCACTATATCAGGGTAAAAAATACAAAGAACTATAAAGAGCTGGGACCAATAAAAATCACCTTGTTATAACAGGTATCTCGCTATATCCGACCTCTTTATAACGAGGTTCCACTTTATTACAAAGCAATAGTGTTTATGTCAAATGTAAAATATGAACCAACTCATGTAAATATAGTGCAATCAACTCCGCATAAGCAATCAATGCTGCCTTAACCGAATTTCAAACAACTAAGGGGTGTAGAGTGTTGCAGTTGATTATCATATGCCAATCAAAATCTTTTTGTTTTATGGGCATCTTGATATAAGCATAAAACATGCGGAAATGAAAATACAAGTCAAATTGCAACTGATTTTGCACAGTTGATCCGTAATAAATTACAACTGTCTATTGCCCCCAACCTTATTAGAAGTAAATTTTTATAACAAATTCTGCACAACTTGTGTTGTACATCTTGTCAAAATGTTTTTGTCGTCCAAAATATTCAGCTTAGGAAGAGTCTTCTTTAATATACTCTTTAAAATGTGTGCTTGTAGTTTAGAGGCTAAAGTTAATATAAACTCTTTCTTTTTCTTAGTGACGTAGCACAGATAAATGTTATTCCATTGTTTGGGGAGGAAGGGATGTGATGATGAGTTTTTTTGTACATAAAAATTTTGTCCATTCTTGGTGGAAGGGATATGCTTGACAATCAGAGGTAAGGGTTTGATATTAACTATGACTGTACTTAATAAACTGCCATAAATTTGTGCAATACTGGTATTTTTCTATTGCTATGTACATGTACATGGGGGATATATATTTTGTACATAAAATTCTAGACAAAGCCAGGTGTCAGAGATATGATTGACAGTCAAGGGGGGGGGGGGGAATTATCCTAGTAGAAATTTCAACCCCCCCCCCCCAAAAAAAAAAAGGGGGGGCAGAGAGAAAAGAGAATCTCAAACGTTTTCAGCTAGTGGTTAAACCCATATTTGCTAACTCATTGTTTACATACCTCTTGAATATTATATAACATTTTGTAATTCTTGAACATTTCTCAAATTTTTCAACTGGTTAATGTATTTTTTTGCTGAAAATGCAAGTTGTTATATTCAATGTGTTTTGCTATTCATATTTTTGTTCGCGATTCAACTTCCATTTGATATTCATGTACTTGTATCTTTGTTTTTCACTTTGACTGGTTCTATTAGAATTAATATCTACATGATTGTATAATGTAAAAAGGCAATTCAGCTCATTTAGCTCAAAGTACTTTGATTGACTTTCATCTATATATCTATCTATCATCCAAAATTTGTAGTGAATTGGATTTCATTGTAGAGGTTTTCTGAACTAGCACACAAGTGTCATACCATTGCATGATATTGTCTGAAAGACAGTAACATTGAATTACCACACATGTGATGCTATGTTAGGTGTTTGTGACCATGCAGTGATCGATTTTTGTAAGCCATTTTTATAACCACTGACAGTATATACAAGTAAGTGATGCAATGGAAGTGTTACAGGCCCTTGCTATAAATGTTTTAGAAATCTTGTTCTTAAACAAGCAGACTCACTAAGAGAATGAAAAGAAACAAAAACCAGTAAAACCTCCCTGTTTTGTCAGAAATATTATTACAAAATGTAGTGAGCCCATTTTCAACCAACATCAGCTTGTCTAGCAAGCTTGCTTTGCTCTAATATCACAACCATATTTTCACATTTTCTGTATGTTTGTATTCTTTGTTTATTGTTCATGATACAACGCACAATCATTATTATTTTAAAAAAAATAGATGTGATACTATGAGGCTTATTACACAGTGAGCTAATTCTTTTACTCAAAAGTTTTTTATATAGATATGTGTATGGCCCAGTTTACTTTACAATACACACAACAATGTATCACTACAAAGGTTTTCAATGCAAATTAATTTACATTTTCTCAAGTGCCAATACTCATTTTTGTAATAGAGAAGCACTTTGATAGCGATATTCATATAGATTTTTTCTCAGGGTTGGATGTGAATACTTGTTATACGGTAGAAAGTAGGTTTCTTGTGAGATTATATCTTCGTAAAAAAGGTGTAATATTACTTTATTCCTGCCTGAACATGTACATTTATAATAGATTGTATGAAAATATATGCTACAGTATATAGCAATATGAAATGGTTTGATTAAAACTTGTCGATTTCTCTTCCATATCTATTCTTTGATTTGCACTTGAATTTTTGTTCTTGAGTCTCTCGTCACTGTATTAGAAATACACTATAACAAATCGAGAAGCTATTGCCCCTCTTCCCCCCCCCCCCTCTCTCTCTCTCTCTCTCTCTCTCTCTGTCTTTCTTTCTTTCTCTCTCTCTCTTTCTCACTTCCCATCTCTCTTTCTCTTTGTATTTCTCTTTTTTCCTTTTACGTCTTTCATCCTTGTCTTTTTTTTTTCTCTTTGTCTAACCTACCTTTCTCACTTTCTCTATAGCTCTGCTTCATTCTTTTCTCCCATCCCCTCTCATTATCACAAGGTAAGAAAAAGACATGTATTCCTATGCAAATACGTTTTAATAATATCTTTTATCTTTATTGATAAATGGATGATATTTGTTTGACAGAACAATAAACCAAATTGGAGCCACTATTTATTCTGAGCTCAATTTCTCTTGTGAATTGTCGCAAATCGGAATCTCCTCATTCTATACTCATAAACCCTGTTGGCGAGTCTAACAAATGGCTCAAAAGGTGGGTGTGGCTTAAGCTCTCCATGATCGTGACTGATTGGTGAATCAACGTCATCATTGCCACGCCCATTCTTGATAGTGACTGGTGTCTGCTTGTCATGTGTGGTTTCAAGACAAGACTCGAGAAATGATGTGCGCGGTGTGTTCTGGGTGTGGTCGTCAGAATGTTCCGCCAAACTGTGAATGGGTGTGTTCCTCTTTGTAGCGATATCTACTCTCTCCTGCATCCTGGCAGCTAAGAGGTCTTTAACCCTCTTACCAAGCGACTCGATTCTTGGTTAGTTTATCATCACCCTTTCCACTAACGCGTGCTTCTTTTACTGACTTCGAGACTCTTTGTGATGAGCTCGTGTCTCGACTTAACGAATCGGTCACCCTTCGTGATGAGTTCGTATCTCGGCTCGATGAGTTCGCAACTCTTTGTGGTGAGCTCGTGTCTCGGCTCAACGAGTCGGCCATCCTTCCTGATGAGTTCGTATCTCGACTTGATGAGTTCGCAACTCTTCGTGATGAGCTCGTATCTCGGCTTGACTTCGGAACTCTTCGTGATGGTTGGACCTCCTCGTCCCTCTTACGATCACACGGGGGTCCAGAGGTGTGACGAGAGTCTGGGTTCAAAGGCTAGTAGAAAACGAAAGGGAGTTATTGTTTAAATTTGTCATATTCTTTTATTGAAAAGGCAATTTGTTTTCATACACTTAACATAAACACTATGTTTATTAACATCTATTCAGTTCATATTGAATGCTTAAAGACGATGCATTTGGCAGTCAAATCAAAGATCTTACAAAAACATTGTTGAATTATCAGAGAGCAAAATACAATATGATATCTGTTTATTTTATACTATAAATATCCATTGACATTTTACATTTAATTACTCTATTATGAACAACATGGAAATAATAAATATACCTTAATGGCGGCAAGAACGAGTTTATTGCTGAGGAAAGTATGCCTCGGTCTTTCAGGAGGTGGAACCTCTTGCTGTTCTGTAAACTGGGCTGGAAATTGTGAGGAGGATGAACCTATGTAAAAGATGAAAATAATTTAGGAAATAAAAAAATAAATAATCTAAATGATCTTCGTATAGAGGCTAAATCACAATCCATCATTTTTATCACACGCCAAGCTGTCCTAACTATCTTTGTCCATTGTTTTTCTGATTACCATGTCCCTTAACATTTTACATCATGATCAACTAACATTAGTAGTTATTTGGTGAAAAGTTTATGCAAATTAACATACATATTCTCCATCCCGAGTACAGTATAAGGCTAAACCACTCCTTCTTAATCATTTTTTTTTCGGAGTAGAACAGTGCCCGTGATAACCCGGGAAGGAGTTTTCTTGTTCAAAGACCCGTCAAATTGATAAAGAACAGCTTCTAGACAAAACAGTTATATCAATAGACTAGAGAAAGCGTGGTTCAAGAAAGACACATCATCCGTACAATCTTTAAAATGAGCGAATTTAATTAATAGATTTACTCGTTCACATTTAGATTTTTAAAAGCTTAAAGATTTCACATATTTTTGCGCCACACATAGAAATAAAAAATATAACTCCACCTTTTGATGAGTTATCCCTGGATTTCTTCTTCCCCTGGGTCCTCTTTCCTTTCTTGTCCCCATCTTCTCTCACTCTCCCTTCTCTCTTTCCATTCCCGATTGGTGAAAGGGCAGACAGACTTTTCCTCCCAAAAAGGTTTGATCGCTGGAAAGCTGATGCGAGAATGTCAGACTCTGCTTTCATGTTTCTCGTCATCTCTTTCAAGGCTTCGTCATCTCGATCCATCCTGAATGAAGTCATTTCTGATTCAAAAGTTAACGATAAAGTTACAATATTATTTTCCTTTATTCTTTTTTTTGTATAGCTGCTAAATGATATCTTTTATTTTTCAATAATTGTTTATAGGCCTCTTTTTCATAGATGTCATAGATGTTTTTCCTTATATTTTATAAGGGTTTATCTTTGCCATCCATTAAAGTCATTTCAGAAGATGAACAATAGATTTATTGCAAGATTATTTTCCTTCTCTTTCAATATTGTATGCTTGGATTTTTTTTTAACATGATAGCCGTTAAATCAGTATTGTTTTTCTTGTTAACATATATTGAAAGAATTATTTGAAATGCGCCAAATTTTAAATGCTTTTAGATTAATTGAACAAACAATAATTTATACGAAAGCGTTGTTATTTATCTAATCTTTTGCCATTCATGTCTTTACTTAAATAAGAGTCTTGTAGCGCAGTACAATATATCAATATATTTTCTGTGCTATCTAAGTATTATTATTATTATTATTTAATCAAAATCTACGATATTATGATTTCATGATGCATGAAATAACTAACATATTTACCTCGACAGATCAAAACGATAACTAATGATCAATATCAGATGAAGAAAAGTAAGCAAAAAAGCAAAAAAAAAACTGCTTCAAGACAGTAAACTGTCGAATATCAGATGGCACTAAATACGTACACCTGACAAATCAAACAAAAGTTTGAGAATGATCGTTGTGTATGCTCCTCCACATATTGCTTGGAAACGGGCAAGCGGGGAAGAAATGATGATGTCATAATGGAAGAAACGCGCATCCATAGCGTCTCTATTATGACGTAGGCCTAGAACAAAGAGGTCTTTATGCCATGGCCATGCATGCGCTCTAAGGGCATGCAGCTATTTTCATTATGACGTCACAGTTGAAGAACATGGGCAGATCCAAGGGGTCGCGGCCACCTTCTACAGTCAAGTACGTACCAACGACGGTGACCAACCATCATAATAATGATCCGCAACTAATTTCGCTCCATCTATCTCCCCCGTAGTTTTTTTTATTCCCAACCTCATTTCCCAGCTTAATTCGGCATTTCTCTTCCATCTCATTTTTCCCCTTCAAAATATGGATGTCAATTTCTCAGACATGCGCCACTAAATCTTGGGTAAAATGTAAGTATAAATCTTTAACAAAGGGCCGATTTTCTCAGTGCAAATGATGTTACTAACAGGAGCCGCGGAAGGTTTTGAAAGGGGGGGGGGGGGGGGGGGGTGCTATGCATAAGTATTTTATACACTTCCATTAGACATGGACCTTATCAACCTAAAGAAAGTCTCACGGCCCCTGCTTGCTTGGCAAAATGATCACTTTCGTAATGTACTAAAATGTGTGTATGTTTGCCTCGAGACGAACTATGTATCCAGTGGTCAAAATAACGAGATTACAATAGCCATGATATCCGAATATCATTTGCATAAATTAACGTTGCCAGGTTGGGCAGTGTTCACACTTAAAGCCGAAAAGGGAAACTGTAACAGTCAAACAGACAAAACCGTACCAACAAAATGTGACTTATACGAAGTCATCTTGATGCCTTGTTTTGAACGAGAAAGAAGATGTTGAAGGAAGATGTGCATGGCCACAGCTAAAGCGCCTTTCCCTTTGACACTGTTTGATCACATCTAAGAAGATATGAAAACATTCTTAAAGTTATCTCTCGCGCCCTTTCTCTTTAACTAGTATATCATCTCTCCCTCTCTCTCTCTCTCTCTCTCTCTCTCCCTCCCTCTCCTTATCTACCTCATTGATTACATCTAAGGAAGATGTGAACACAGTCTTATAAATTCCCCAGTAAATGTCTTGCTATCTCTTTCTCTATCTCTCTTTGATAACAACTCAGGGAAATGGAAACACAGATTTACATCTCCATAAATACATATATTTCTCTCTCTCTTTCTCTCTCTCTGTCACACTTTCTCTATATCTTTTTAATCACCTCTAAGGAAGATGTTAACATAGGTTTAAAGTCTCCTATCACTCCCTCTTTCTTTATCTATCTCGTTGATTACATCTAAGGAAGATGGAAACACCGTCTTAAATTCCCTCGTGTGTATCTCTCTCTTTCTATCTCTTTCTCTACCCCTCTTTGATAACAACCCAGGGAAGTTAGAACACAATTTAAAAATAACCCGTCTCATCTCTCTCTAGCTCTCTCTCTCTCTCTCTTCTCTTTTCTTTCTACCTCTCGTTCTTTTTTTTTCTTTATCTGCACTTTTATCACATTTAAAGAAGTTGTGAGGACATTTTTTTTTCAGTGTATCCCCCCCTCTCTCTCTCTCTCGCTTTCTCTCTCTCTCTTTCTCTTTCTTTCTATTTCTCTTCCTCTTTCTCGTTGATAACATCTAAGGATGATGTGAACACAATCTTAAAGTCCCCCTCCTATTTTTCTCTAATTTTTTCTCTTTCTGTTTCTCTCTTTTTCTCTCTTTCTCTCTCTCTCTTTCTTTTTAACCTCTTCTAAGAAAGATATGAACACAATCTAGTCCCCCCTAATCTCCCCCTCACTTTCTCTCCCTCTCTTTCTCTCTCTCTCTCTTTCTTTCTTCCTCTCTATTTGTCTTTATCTTGCTAAATCCAATGAAGGTGTGAACAGAATGAAGGTTTCCGTCCCCCGTCTCTCTATCTCTCTACCCCTCCCCCTCTCTCCCTCTCTCTCCCCCTCTTTTCTCTATTTCTCTATCTCGTTAATTACATATAACGATGATAATTAACACAGTGTGAAAGTCCCATGTCTCTCTCTCTCTCTCTCTCTCTCTCTCTCTCTCTCTCTCTCTCTTACTCTTTATCTCTGTGATCACATCTACGGAAGATATGAACACAGTTTTACAGTCCTCCTCTCTCCATTTATCTCTT
>BQKZ01000203.1:209570-223644 GCA_036244855.1 Temnopleurus reevesii | reverse complement strand
CCCCCCCCCTGTCGCAAGATGCAATTTTGCACCCGTTTTTTTCTAAATGTGAAGATCACGCCATGGATACACCCCGTCAATAAAAAAAACCTCCTCGAAGAAGTAACGCCTTTGGCCTTTCGCCATGATTGGGTATCTCTCAGGGGTTAACATGTATCTTTGACTTTTGTGTGCCTGCGACACCTTGCTGGCAGCGTCTTTGAACCCGCTCACATAAAGTAATTAGGGTGCCCTTGACGGAAGCGTTGGAAATGATATCTCGGTGTCACGTCATCGTACTTCATTCCACGACGTTGTTTCACCAAGATAAGAAAGACTTTAAGAACGGCTTAAGTTCGACTGGTACCATTTTTCGTACTGATCTGAACGACAGTGTTAACGCGTATTGCACTCGTTAACGTACTCCAGTCTTCCTTAAAGTCGTGGATAACATTAAGAACGACTTGGTGAAACACCGCCCAGGTTTTTTTCAATCCACGTAAGATTTTAAAGGCTTGATTTTGGACAGAAAATCTAGCTTTGATTAAAAGTAAACACGTTATAAACTATTTCAGAAAAATTTAAACGAACGCCAATTCAATGCTCCTATGTAATGCTATTCAAATCCGAACCGGCTTGTGATTGTTGTGTCCGCGCAGTTCAATACACGGCGCACGGATCTATTATCATGATTATCCCATGATCCAATTGTGTAAGTAAAATAATCAAACGAACATATAAAGAAGTTTGGAGCATCTCAGTGACATCACTCAACAGTGATTGTTTTCGTGCAATTTGGCAAATTTTGATCGCGTAATATAACGACGTATGTCATGCACTTCTCTGTAAATAGTTTATAATATATTAATATTTTAAAAGTCCTCCTTTTCCCTCCCTTAACGAAAAAAATGTAGAGATAAGATAGAGATCTAAAAGTGCATGACATACGTCATAACACGAGACCAGATTTTGCAAATTTGCATGAAAGTCACTTTAAAGTTTAATTCTTGAAATTTTCATAACTTCCTTATGTAATATTTTAAACTTTTTTTGACACGGACCCAGGTTTTAATTCTTTGTTATCAAACATATAGAGCCATCTTTGAGATTGATTTCAAAGTTACTGTGAGCTACAAGTTCGCTAACCGCTGGGCGGCTGAGGTAACCATGCTTAAAAGTTTTTGATATCCTCGTCTCGGTATATTGAAGGTGGGCACGGGCATGTTTGAGGATGTAATCGATAAAGCATTGCGTATACTGATGAAAACGGCTACCCACTATTCAAATTGCGTAATGCAATCACCTTGTATTGCGTTAGCTCTTGCTTTCTGATTAACTTTCACAGCGAATTGAAATTTGATGAGCGCGCTGGAATATTTTCCAAGGTGCCGTTTTCTTCTGATCTTATTTCAGTAATGAATCATGCAAAATGCTCTACCCAAAACTCTCTCTCTTTAGTGTCTTCAACTTCCACTGCCAGGACAACGGGGGCGAAGAAAGGGCCTAGGATAAAAGCATTGCAGAGGCAACGCCAACCTTTAGCTGTCACGAATTTAGCATAACGATTTCTACGAGTGGGGGAACTTCGACAGTTTAGGGACATTCGCAGAAGGAATCTTGATTCCGGGCAAGACAACTGTGGCAAACATGGCAAATATTTTGGATACTCATCTTCGCATTTTGCAAATAGTCTGCAGGTCTTGTCTTGGCAACTTTGCGGTTGCTTTAAATCCCATCACACATCTTACGTCCTTCTTACGATCCGATTTTTGAGAAAAAAATTGAAATTTTATTTCCCAGAAGTATTTCAACGCTTGGATCATATTTCATTGATATTCTGAATGCTAAAATTCACTAAAATTCAAGCAAGACAGTTGGGTAACGTGGCCTCGAGTCGTAAGGAAGTCGCAAAACTCGGAACATTCTTAGGATTGTCAACGATCTGAAACTGTTACCAGTATTAAATCATATGTTTCGTATTCATCATTATAAATATGAGTTTCCAAAGCAAACACCAGGTAGATTCGATAGAATGCTACTAATACGATATAAACTATTTCCGAAAAGTTAACTCGAACGCAGGCAATAGATCCGTACACCGTGTATTCAACTGTGCGGACACAACAATGACAAGCCGGTACCGATTTCAATGGCATTACAAAGGAGCATTGAAATTGCGTTCGACTCATCTTTTCGAAAATACTTTATATCGTGTTTACTACAATTTATGGATCGTAGGCCCGTCGTAGTGTGCACGGTCGGCTTTAGGCAGTTCGCAAGACCAGCCGCAAAACAGATGGAGGTGCGCCTTTAAATACCTGGTAGTGATACCGTATTCAAGACTTATCGTTCATTTGCACGATTTGTGTCCCAACACTCATCGCGTGTTTTCTCGATGGGTCCTGAGAGTGGATGTCCCGATGTAAATTCCAGTTGCGACCCCTGCGAAACACTCACCCAAATGCTTAACGGCCAAAATGTTTTCTGAGCAGCCCGAGACAAATTTCCTTTAAAGGTCCACTTTTATGACAATATATGTTGACTTGTGGTGATCTATGCTACCCTTATCATCACCTTCGTGAGTGAGAGAGCTCCCAAATGTTTCCCATATATTTTATAATAATTTTTCTTTATATTTTATAGAGACATTTTGGGAACGCCCCTTTAAATTCTCTTCATATGCAAAGTACTGTATATGAGGTCATATACAATACTATGCATATGAAGAGAATTTGTAGGAGGCATTTGTGGAAATCCCTTGGAGGAGAACTTATTTGATTTAGAAAAGATTACACCTGACATGAACATACTTGAAATCATTCCTCATTATGTCTTATGTTAATTGGGAAATATTTACAACTGGTCATTATTAAGAGAGGTTTACTTGGTGAACAATAAAGATGGAATGCAATTACTGCTCAATGGAGTATCAAGTGAATGTTTCCACAATTCTATCAATAGAAACAACACGCTCAATGGTGGAATGATTCAAGGTATGTTCACGTCAGGTGAAAGTACTCCTAATATTCTTTGTAAATAAAATAAGTTCCTCTTCAAGGGATTGCCACAAATGCCACTAAACATTCTATTCATATGCATAGTACTGTATATGACCTCATATACAGTACTCTGCATATGAAGAGAATTTTTAGGGGCGTTCCCAAATTGGCTCACTAAAATATAAAGAAAAATTATTATAAAATATATGGGACACATTTGAGAGCTCTCTCACTCGCAAGGTTGATGGTAAGGGTAGCATAGATCACCACAAGTCGACATGCATTGTCATAAAAGTGGACCTTTAAGCAAATAATTTTAAAGACGGGTCCCTGACTGCTACGACGGATCTCAATACATCTTCTTTGAATCTCCCTAAACGTATATTTATCGTTGAAGTCTTGAAGCTTAATTCGTAACAAAGAAAGGTGGACACTATTAGAAATTTTGGACAAGGAATAGATGACATCTTGTGTAGAGAAAGCAATCGAATTTGAAAGTGCTCTATATAATAAAGACATTGTGTAAAGGAGGAGGCAGCGTGCATAATAGATTACTTAAAAGAATAAATGAATAAAGTAAATAAGTAAATAGAAAAAATATCCAGCTTTATACAAAAAAAAATATGTTAGGACCCAGTCACATAGAAATCCCGATAGTACACGATTCAACACAATGTTTTTGTCCGCACAACAGGTGAACGAAAAGTCGTGTTGAACCGTGTTCAGTCGGGGCTCCAATGTGACTGGGGCTTTAATGTTCACAGACTGCAGTACATGATAACCCATTTTTTCCGAGCACTTAGATTTTAGTTGAGAAGCGGAGATATCTGATTTCAAATCAAACCAAGCACATTATTGATAGAAGACATAGCTCTCTTAATCTTTGAATATATCACTTTTTTTTTCAAAAGAGGAACATTAAACAATGCTCTAGGCTTGTAAAAACATTTCTCTTGAAAGAAGATCAAACAGCGTCAGACGTGTAGATAAGACACACGGATGTTATTTCGATCTTGTTGACTTTCGAGCATTAATGGATATAGTTACAAATGTTTAGGGTATGAACAAACATTTTCCCTGAAGCATTTTTCAACAGATTCACTTACTTTTTTTAAAACTTTATACATGAAATACGCATGTACATAACCAAACTGTGGGGTTATTTTATGCTCTTCAATTAATTTGTGGAATCCGATTTAATTACTTGCACATAATTTCTTTCTATCATAATGAGACCATTTTATGATACTTTGAGCCTGATTTTTATTTTAATCCACAGTGTAAAAATTCCCTTTCGGTCAGTCTATGGTGTCTTAATACCAAATGCCATTCGATTGACAGTAAAGCCTGCGTCACGCCTTTGCGTTTCCAGCCTGCGTCGGCCCAGCGGTTTTGGAAGTTAAAACTTTCCCTTGACGCATAAAGACGTGGGTCATACGGTGGACTGACGCTCGTCCTACACTCGTTGAGCGCAAGCCGAACGTCAGTCCACCGTCTGATCTGCGTATGCTGTCCGTCAAGGGAGCGTTTTAAATTTCCAAAAAACGCTTGGCCGACGCAGGCTAAAAACGCAAAGGTGTGACACAGGCTTAAGGAGAATCGAATTTCCCCGGCGTATTTGGCATTCTATATTTATAGCATTTATTAATATGTATGTGCACATTTCTCGCTTGTCTCTCTGGTCATCTTTCGGCCATCACTCCAGGTAAATCCCACTGACCAGATGCCCTGGGATGTGTTTCATCAAGATAAAAAAGACTTAATGAGTGACTATAAGATCGACTGGTATTCCTTCTTGTGCGTAATACGTGCGCTATATAAATTGCATATATTATTATTATATTATTATAATAGTATGCGCATTCAGCGCAAGAATCGACACCAGTCGATCCCAAAGTCGTTCTAACCTTAATAATGATTTGGTAAAACACCGCCCTGGTTTGTGTTATAGATGTAATATACACACATACACACACCGCGTGTACGAACACGTGGAATTGCGAGAAAATTCGAGAAAATAGTGTATCATCGTCACTTTAAGCAGAAGGAACAAATAATTTGAACAAAGTGAACAACTTCCACTGAAACATTTAAAATAACTAAATGTGCACAGTATAAACGGCTATTCCCCATTCTTAAAGGAAATATGTATACTTAATTGATCATAAAGGCGTGAATTGAGGCATTACCTTTAAGGCATAATCTGCATGGTCCAAACTTACACTAGGTAATAAAGAACAGAATTTCAAGTGAATCTGATGACATCCAATTTGCTTTAATCTCCAGATCGCTTTTCAATGTTTCATGTCAGATATAATCATTAACTGTCAAATATATTCAGGTAATAGAGCCAAACGATCTCTTTCTGAAACGGGGTAATATTGATCTTGTGCGATCTATCACTCGAAAAGGAGAAGTGTGGCGATACCGATGGTTGAACGTGACCACACGTCCAAACGAGTAGTCCAGTTGAGGACTGTGTATTCTGATAGCACCTACCTCTGTATGTTCTCTTACACTGAACACATAGGGACTGCAAAGCACTCAGCCACAAAGTCCTTAAATAACCCTCTGATGTTTATTTCCCTCTGATCGCGCCTCCACACATCAGAGGGGTATACAGATGAGATGGTTATGTAAGGACTCTGTGGTTGAGTGCTATGCAGTCCCTGTGTGTTCAGTGTAAGAGAATATTCAGAGGTGGGTGCTATCAGAAAACACATTCCTCAACTGGACTACCAAACGGGTTGACGCGGCAAGGAGCGGGGGGATATGGCATAATATCCGGTTAACCTTCTTTTCATTCTCCTAGGGAGCTTCCGCTGAGTTGTATAAAGTTCAAATCCATGGCTATCGGCGGACATGGCGGATAAAGTTGTTTACTTGAGACAGTAGATTTCAATCTACAAGCAGTATTTATTCATGTCGGTCAACGTCACGTACAAGGGAGCAGACAGCCTTGCCATTCGTAAGTCTACGCACGATTCAACGAAACTAGTTACCCTTTTTCAGGTGCGATTCAGCGACAGGAGACACCATTGAGTGCGAAAAATGAGAAGATACAATTTACTCTACAATCAGTTAGCTATTCATGATGTTTTTATTAATATTTTTTAAAATCATTCATAACTATTATGTCGGTCAATGCATATTTCACGTACAACATGTATAAGGGATCAGGCAGCGGTGCCTTGCTGTTCGTAAATCTACGCACGATTCAACGAAACGGGTGACCCTTTCTCAGGTGCGATTCAGCTACAGGAGATACTATTGAGTGTGAGAAATGAGAAGATAAAATTCAATCTACAATCAGTATTCATATCTTTTTTTTAAATCATTCATAACTATTATGTCGGTCAACGTATATCGTAAAACATGTATAAGGGATCGGGCAGCCTTGCTGTTCGTAAGTCTACGCACGATTATACAAAACGGCTGACCCTTTCTCAGGGGCGATTCAGCGACAGGAGACGCCATTGAGTGCGAGAAATGAAAAGATACAATTCAATTTACAATCAGTATTCATGTTTTGTATTCATAACTTTTTTAAAAATCATTCATAACTATTATGTCGGTCAATGCATATTTCACGTACAACATGTATAAGGGATCGGGCAGCCTTGCTGTTCGTAAATCTACGCACGATTCAACGAAACGGGTGACCCTTTCTCAGGTGCGATTCAGCGACAGGAGATACCGTTGGGTGCGAGAATTGAGAAGATACAATTCAATCTACAATCAGTATTCACGTTTTTTATTCATATTTTTTTTAAATCATTCATAACTATTATGTCGGTCAATGTATATGTCACGTACGGCATGTATAAGGGATCGGGCAGCCTTGCTGTTCGTAAATCTACGCACGATTATACGAAACGGGTGACCCTTTCTCAGGTGCGATTCAGCGACAGGAGACGACATTGAGTGCTAGAATTGAGAAGATACAATTCAATCTACAATCAGTATTCATGTTTTTTATTCATTTTTTTTTAAATCATTCACAACTATTATGTCGGTCAATTATATTTATGTCACGTACAACATGTAAAAGGAATCGGGCAGCCTTGCTGTTCGTAAATCAACGCACGATTCTACGAAACGGGTGACCCTTTTTCAGGTGCGATACAGAAGGACAGGATATCATTGAGTGCAAAAAGAGAAAGGATGACCAGTCGTGCGAAGAGTCGGGCGTATATATATACTTTATGACATCGAACCCACTGTGAAGATGAACTAGTAACAAATAACTAAAAGAATGCCGGCTGGGAGTCAACTGTAATCCTAATCAAGTTTGACTATAATTATTTCATTTCGGGTTTTGACTGAGTTTCACTCACTTCTGACTGGAAATTAATCAAATAATGGTTAGTTAACCAGTTGGCTCCCAGACTCGTCTAGCTGCTTTTAACTAGATTAACATTTTCAAGAGTGTCCGGTGACAGATTCGTATAAGTAAATAATAAAAAAAGAGATTAAACCTAGATTCCAGCTACTGCTCAGAACTATTATTTCAATGACAAGTGATTGGAATCAATTTCAATGTGCTTATAATACATGTAATAATAGCGCTTCTTCAGAACGGAGAATATAGAATATAGAAGCCCCGACTGAAGACGATTCAACGCGACTGTTTGTTCAGGGGCCATTAAATATTGACCGATGAACAAAGGGTCGTGTTGAATCGTATTCGATCGGGCCTTTTACGTGACTTGGGTCTTACGTATGACTTGTCTCAAGCAATCAAATGACAATTGTCCGGAGGTCTTCATAAGTTGAGAGTAGCTGCAGCAGTTCAATTGTTGAGTCTTTACATAGTCCTACACAGATATTACACTCAACAGTTTCTCACCTTTTGAATATCTTTTCAGAAAATGACAATGAATTCACTACATGTATAAATGCTTTTTTCAATTATTGAGTAAGTGTACATAATACATGAATGCATATCTAAATTCTGCTACACGAGGCTTCTGTGAATAAAAAAAAAAGCGATTTACGATCTCATTTGAAAACATTTTCTTTATTTTAATATTCCCCAATGCGATTTACGAGCATATTTCCTCGCCATTTTTGTATGATGATTCAAATATTACACAAGAAAACCTAAACATACTGATGATAATCATTAAAGAAAGAGATATGGTGGCCTACCGTATGCGAAATTTTGAGTTGAAAATTATATCGGTCACCAAACTCTAACCATTGGGAAAGAATTCGAAGGGGGCAACTTATACATGATTAATTACTGCCCTTCTTTCTGGTTTGCACTGTTATTTTTCAATTAATGTAATCAATCTATGACAATCGTAATTTCCGTTGCTAAGTATTCCGCAAGAAATTGTTTGGCATTGGAAATGAGAACGCTCGGGGTTTGCAGAATGGGCAGACGCTGCCCCCCCCCCCCCCCAAAAAAAAAAGACGATTAAAGAATTAGACAAAGGTAGGGCATAGTCGAAAATTTAAAAAAAAAAGATTTTTATGAGCATTCTTTTATCAAAATGAGACCAAGCGCCTGATCACTTTGTCAGTTTGTCGTTAATCGGCATCGCGAATATTTCAACCATTAGACTTAGCGTAAAATATACTGTAAACGACATATATCAAACTTTTTTAACCCAACATTTTGGACCACTCTGGTTCAACTCTGTACCCCCTAAAGGCAGACCCACACCTTTGCGTTTTTAGCCTGCCTCGGCCCAGCGTTTTTTTTCAAAATTATAAACGCTCCCAAGGCGAATAGTATAAGCTGATCAGACGATAGACTGAAGTTCGGCTTGCGCTCAAGGAGCATATACGCCAAGCCAAACTTTAAACATCCATGGCCTGTGTTCGGGGAACGCTATTTTTATTTTCAAACGCGCTGGGCCAACGCAAGATAAAAACGCACAGGTGTGAGTCGGCCTTAACGTTCAATGTTGTTCCCCTGGCCAGAGTAAAACGCTGTCACCGAAGAGGTACAACCTTGTAGCTCATGCTGGAATACACCCTTACACCCCACGCATGGGCATAGAGCATTTTACCCCTCCATTTTGAAACCTTAGGGATCAACGTTGTCCCCCTAAGATACAATTTGATTTGAAATTTGTTATATTTGTGTTTTTTTTATTCTTAGATTTTAACGGGAAACAACTGGCCTTCAGAACCGGCGGTGTAAACTAGTTTTGCGGAAGCCGCTTTCGAAAACTAGATTTGATTGTAAAATAATTCACATCGAGTGTCTTTCTACCTTAACCAATGTTTTTATAAGAACTAGATGCTAGCTTCAATTTCCTCCCGAAAGATTTTCTCGTAATTAATGAAATCACACAAGTTTGAAAACAGACCGAGCTTCATTACACCGCTCCAGGGCATATCACAGGCTTTGGCCAAAACGAACAGACATGTCATGTTTTATTGATGTGCGTTTGCCTTTTAGGAACATCAAGACCGATTCCGAAATTTCCGGTCGATCCCTTGCGTATGGAATGGGGATTTTTGTTTCTTTTTGCTAGGTCCAGAATATCCTTTTAGTATGGGTAAAATGAGGCGATGTTCGCCGAAAGGTTTGCGACTAGGGCATGAAGTTAGCGATTTGGACGCGAAGTTTGTAGCCAAAGGTGGCAAAATTTGTGACGCAGGACTGGAAATGAAAAAAAAAAATCACTTTTTTTCTTGTGGTTATACCAAACTTTTACTATCGGTCCCTTATGCACGCTTTTCTCGTTGGCTAATCTTAGATTATCTGGTGTTTTGTATTGTATTCATATTTGTATGCAAGACTGACACTTGCATGATTTTGTGGCACGACTCCATTGGCATGACTCGAATCGTGCCATTGCGCAAACTAGTCGTAAACTGGCGGAAGGAATGCTTAAATTCGTCGTAACTGTGTGCCATGTCGGGACGAGAATCTTGAAATGCTCACAATGTTGTTCACGATAAAATTTTGAGACCGCGTCGTGAACTATGCGCATACTATTCGTAAACTGGTCGGGATGATGCGTGCAAATAGGTTGCAGTGCGAATTATGCCACGACTGTCGCGAACAGACTCAAATACCCACAGTCATCCAGATCAAGTGTAGATGTTATCCCGAAAACACAGTAGGATCACGACACCGTCCGAACTGCACAAACTCGTCGTCCCAATGCGGAAAGCGCGTAAACTATGGGCAGACTACGCGCAAGTTATGAACTCATCTTACATGAACTCATGAACTCATCTTACTAGCGCGTATAAATGTGGACACAGATGAGCACACATTCTTGAAATTTTCGTAAAATCGTCGTAATCTAGTAGTGAACCGTGCGGAAGACTCCCAGTTCGTGCCCCAAAATGGCACGACTTACCACTAATTCGTGGTTAAAAGTCATCCAAGTATCAGCTTGGCTTTAGGCGGATAACGAAAAGGTTTTTAATTGAACTATGGCATGTTTTCCTTTTATCATTATCATTATAGACATGATAAAATAATCTATCCACTATATAGTATAATAAAACAAAAAGAGGATTTTCTTTGCTTATTTCTTTAGAGCGCAATGAATCCTTTTGGTACTGCCTGTCAGCATCACCTTCTTACAAATCAATACAGATTGTCTAGACACGTCTTCCCAATCTCGTTTCAAATACTTCGGAAGTATTAAAGTGGACCTAATCTCATGGGAAACGACATGCAAACATGATTTCGACACAAACAATATAACCTTGATACATAGAAAAACGAGCAGACTTGTCGTTTTGGAGGAAAATTGCAATTCATGAACGTGAAATAGGATTTCATCAATGGTCTGAAAGGCAATAATGAGACAAAAAATGAGGGATATTGGATGAGACATAAGGAAATTATTGCTGATGTTCTTGTAAATTACTCTTCGTTACTTCGCAAATATCACTAATACCGATGACATCAATACACCATGATGTACGATAGACTTTAAGAGAGAGAGAGAGAGAGAGAGAGAGAGAGAGAGAGGGAGGGATACAGGGGCCAACTGCACGAAATAGTCTTAGCCACCACCTTCTTGCCAAGACGTCTTGACTTTTTCTACCACTGTGGCACAAGAGGTAAGGACGGCTGACCAAACATATGATGATAGCTAAGACCATCTTATGCAACTGGCCCCGGAGTCTCTTTTTTATTAAAAAGCAGGGTAGTTCCTTGCTTTTTTTAATAAATAAGAGATCTGTGATCATGGACTTTGATGTTATTGATCTACCTCAGAGTTATTTCCATCGTTAATACCCTCCACGGATGACTTTTTTAATTGCATCTTTCATTCTCAAGCATCTGAGGAGCTAAATACATGTATTATCCATTTTATATTACTGAAAAACCTACATACGTATTGTTACAAGAACAATGAAAAATGATAATTTATCAACACGAACGTCTTCCAATGACCAATGATACAAATGAACACGAAACAAGAAAAAAATGTACATTTGAAAGTAACAGAATAAATGCTTGAAATGCTCTTGACGGGCAAAGCCGCTTCGTTACAATTGTTAAAGAGGTATAAATAGTTCATATTTATTGCGTCGAGTTAATTATACATTTTTCTTTACTTTCTTCATCCCTTTTTTGTGTTTAAATCAGCGCATTTGCATTACACTTATTTCCATTATTGTTATTATCTTAAAGAATCTCGATACACATTCTAAGAATCAATTTGCTCTAATTAGACGATTAAGATATAAAAGTGCAATTGTAAAATCAGCTTGGGAGGGCATTGACCATAAAAATAGCTCTGGGATACATAAATAAAATCTATTACAGAGGATCTATTTGCCCTGATTGATATTGAATCTTCCAAGTCCGATTACATTCTTCCTATACCATTCCTCCATACCATCCCCACTGTTCAGCTTTCCCTTCTTTTTTTCTTCTTCGTCTTATTCTTCTTCTTCTTCTTCTTCTTCATTATCTTCTACTTCTGCTTCTTCCCCTCCTACTTCTCACTTGCTCCTTATTCCCCCCCTCCTTCATTTTCCTTCCTTGTAATTATGACATACGTGCACGCTGACAATATTCATTTGACATTCTTACGAGGCCGAATCACACCTTTGCGTTTTAAGCCTGCGTCGGTTCAGCGTTCTTGAAAATGAAAAAAAAAAACGATCTCTGGACGCACAGAGAAGCAGGTTATACTGTGAACTGACGTTTGGTGTACGCTTCCTGAGCGCAAGTCGAACGTCAGTCCACCGTCTGATCACGTATATTATACCGTGTCCTCTGGGAGCGTTTTCATTAGACGCTTGGCCGACGCAGGTCTCAGTCCACCTTTATATGTCTAACCTGGGTTTGTGCTCATGTTAGTGAGAATTTACCCAATAGTTGTGTCGATAGAATCAATCCTAATGTAGGGTAAACTTAGGGCCAACCTCTTTTTTTAAGAGTGTACCATAGCATGTCGTGGTAGATGATAAATGGTGTGTCACCATTCCCAATAGGAAATAAGAACCATGCCTCATGTATGATTATGACAGGCTAAGTATTACTGATGACCTTTCATTCGAACGAAATAATGTCAAATATATCTTCTTTGAAATGCCAAGTGCGCCATGAATGGCTGCCGGGCTAAAGCCGGGGTAATAATAATGTAAAGCGCCTTGAGCACTCTGCAGAGTGGTTACGTGCGCTATATAGATTGCATCTATTATTATTATTATTATTATTATTATTCTTTATAAAACAAAGCTTGCTTATGAGGAGATCGTAAAAACATGTGATGGTAGAAAAAAAAAAAACAGAATGTGATACATCTTGGAATACTTAATGACGAAAAAATAAGATGAACAAATTGTGAAAATGTTAGCAAAATCTAATAATTCCTTTAAAAGTTAGGCATTTCCACCGCGAATGGGCATCCTTGAATTGGCAACTTTAGCATAATATGTGATATCCTACATGGAGAACTCTACACTAACTTTGTACATAACTTTATCAAAGATTCATCAATGTCATATTTTAATTGGGGAATCACTGCTTTTTTTTTCTAGCATGCTTGCAGAAATCATGACTATACCGATATGGTAGACTTGGAAAAGCTTCAATTGTATCTATTTATCTACAATAAAATATAAGATTATGTGTACAGAGTGAATGGAGAGTAATCCACTTGGCAGCACTTTTTGTGCCTGTTGGTTGCCGACTCAAGGAGCTCATGAGGGGTGTAAATCAAAATTTGAAAATAAACCAACACTTTTGAATAGAAGATCGCCCAATCTCGCTAAAATGTTCACACTTTGATCATCAATTTGTCATTTCCACACCCTTTGGCAGCACATTAATATTTGAAGTTTATTCCCCTTTAAACTTTGAAAAAAAGATGGATTGAAGGTCGGGGTGTTTACGAATCTTTACGCTTCGAAAAAAAGGTCGCACTGGCATGTAGCGTAAGATACAGGAGCACTTGGTCACTGTATCTAGGGCAATTGGGAACACAGATCAATAAATAAGCGCTTTGGTACATTCATGCATTATACAATATAACTTGACCTGATTTTAAGCATACTAAGCTCTGTGTGTTTTAGAACGCTTTGAATATTTGGTCGTTAAATTCAGTTAACCCTTTGACTACTGGAACCGGGAATCCCTACACAAAGTTTATGGGTATTACATAATTCAGTAGTCAATGGGTTAAATAGGTAAAAAATTTGGTACCAGTAATATCATACATAAACCGTGATATCATGCTCACAGAATAGAGCAAAACTCACACAGACATTTCAAAACACTAAATAATAACTGCAAAAACAAAGAAAGAAATGTTCTACAGTAAAACATAATGGCCCGTATTAATATATTTTAAAGAGGCAACGATTTAAAATGATTTATTGGACGGATGACAAAACACTGGTTAAATCTATTGGTTCATTGCATCTTACAAAAATGCACAAAATGCGAAACGTAGAACGTATTTTGATGGGAAGCTAAAATCTAGTTCATTCCGGTTCGGTGAAATTAAACTGCGCATGCGTGTTGCTGGGCTAAAAAACTGGGATTCGCGCCATTGGAGAACCGCCCAAATTTCTTGGCGAGTTTTGGCGCGTACAATGCTAGACTGCGCATGCGCGCACTATTTCTTTGAAGCAAATTTGCAGCGCAGAGCGGTGTT